>QBDW01004721.1:0-11495 GCA_003261595.1 Maconellicoccus hirsutus
CAAAATATGCAAAAATATTCCCTAACGATATGGATATCATTTCATAGAGAACTTTATTCTCTCTTTCGTTTGGTGTAAATAAATGAATAAAAATAACACAATAACAAGTTCTTTGGAAAATTTTAATGAAAAAACAAATTTGAAATTACCTTATAAAATGGAGAAAAAAATTGTAATCAATATTATACTGGATGGCGCGTGGCCTTGTTTTTCACCTTTTTTTTATCAAAATTCGAATAATTTGTTGATTTTTCAATTTTTTTATTAACTTTTTTTTTAGTGCTGAAATTTTTCCTGTTTTATGGATTTTTCTTGAAATATTCTCTAAAAACAGTGAAAATCGCCGAATTTGGCCAAAATATTCCAAAATATTTCCTCAAAAGGGTCAAAATATGCTAAAATATGCATTTATACCTAAAATATGCCAAAATATTCTCTAACATATAGGGCTCAATCGACTCGAAATTTTATGAAACGTAAAACTATGTTGAATATTCCATATCTAGTATGCCATAAAAAAATATGCTGTAGAATATTTTTCTCAGCTCTAGTTATTATATTATTAAATTAACCTCGTAAAATCGTATACATTACACGTTACATATCTTCATGCATGCTCGTCACTTCGTCACTAAACTAGACACTTCCTTCTGGTGTATTTATTTCCATCAACGACATCTGACGTCGTGTCGCGTCGTTGAGATATCATTTTCACGAAATTTTGATACAAAATGACATCGAGATGAAAAAAACCACAAATTGATTTCCAAAACGGAAATCAAAAACCCTAGCCATTTTTTCATTGGCCTCATCCCTCCCTCCAATCCGTCAAACACTGCCACGAATTTCCTCTAGCACGGAAACCGACACAAACCGCTTGAATAATTAATTTGTACACGACCCCGGCGCCCTCTTTGGTTTCGATCGTTTCACGTACTTCGAATATATCGCGGTTTTTCACTTTTTTTCGATGCCTATACCGCCCGCGCGTCGTTTAAACGAGATTAATTTTTAATTTTCGCCCAAACGGCGTACACGGCCGAACAAATTGGCCTCGGTGATTTGTAATTTTTACCATCCACCGACCTTTTTTTTATTCACCCATTTTTGGACGCGAGCGCCATCTTTCCGCCGCCATATTCCGTCGAGCCGCGTTTCAATAACCGCAACCGTACCCAGCTTATATTGACGGCCGTTATAATGTTTTTATAAAGACCTTACTTTTCCGCTGCGCTATACAACGAGCCGGCGACGATTACGACGTCGTAAACTCCCGACTCTGCCCTATGCCCGGTCTCCGTATCTCGCACCTCTCCATCACGGTCGTCGACGTCGCACCGCCGCGAAAAGCGTTACATTTTCGCTTTTAATTAAATGTCAATGTAGCCGGGCATCTGTACGCGACCTCTAAGAAACGAGTGGGCGTTAATCGAGGTACGATAACATTGCGATCTTGATGCTTCACAAACATCCCTTGTGGGGAGGTGGAGAAAACATCAAAACTGAATATCTAGTAGGGCGGAAGAGCAAAATATTAATATGAAATATACTATAAATAGCGGTAGAGCAAAATATCGGTATTGAATATTTGGGGGGGGGGGGAATAGCAACGATATCGAATATCCGGTAGGGGGTAGAGAAAAACATCAAAATCGATAATCCTGCATCAGGGTACACAGAAATTTTGCGATCGAATTTCCTGTACCTGGGTAGAAAGAAATTTTATCATCAAATTTTTTGTACCGAGGTAGAGTTGAATTTAATGATGGGGGGGGATAGAATAAACATATTAATACATCAACAAGTACTTGAAAACAACAATACTCAATTTTTCAATTTCTTCTGCCAAAAATGCATATTTACCATCACCTCCTACACTATCGACGTCAAAACTATGTAGCTTGTTCATCAAAAGAAACCAAATTACGAAGTACGTACAAATTTCGAAATATTTTTCCTTTAATTCTGTACAATTCTCATTCAGCGACGATACGCCAATAATTCGTCATTTCCAACAACGTTTTTTCCTTTCAAGATATTCCTTGTCAAAAAAATGAAAAAAAAAAAGAAAACTTGCGACCCAAATCATTCAAAACCAGAACAAATTTCTCCTCGTCAACTTATTTATTTCATGTTAAATCATGCGAAAAAAATAACTTGTCTAATTTCAACATAATTCCAAATTCGTCGTTAATGAAAAAGAAAAACTGAGAAAGAAATCACCCATCTACGTCACAAGACCGCGTACCATCGTCAACAGATTTCACTTCAATGCGCACCCCAACATGAATATCTTCAAGTCTTTGAAAAACGTTTAGAAATTTTGTAATTGCGTCGAAAAAACACTTTGCACGATTATAAGTTTGAACGAAAGTTCAATGGAGAGAAATCACCTTGATTACTCATTCTCGTTTTAAAAATTTCATTTCTTAATGCAACAAAAAAACTAGCAAACTCGCTGAAGCAGATTAAATACATATAAAACTTATCGTACCGCTTTGATAATTAACCAATAACAATTGAAAAATGTAAATTACATATTTTATTAAATTGGTCTAAACATTTTTCAGCTTTTCAGACTAAAAAAATACCTGAACTACAAAAAAATCGCAGAAATAGGTGATTACTGGTAATTTACAGGTAACTACAAGTAATTTAGGGGTAATTACGAGTACTTTACGGACAATTACAGAAATAGGTAATTTACAGGTAATTACAAGGTAATTTACGGGTAATTACGAGTACTTTACGGACAATTACAAGTAATTTACAGGTAATTACAAATAATATACCGGTAATTACAAGTAATTTACGGACAATTGCGAGTAATTTACGGGTAATTACAAGTAACTTACAGGTAATTACAAATAATATACCGGTAATTACAAGTAATTTACGGACAATTGCGAGTAATTTACGGGTAATTACGAGTAATTTACGGACAATTACAAGTAATTTACAGGTAATTACAAATAATATACCGGTAATTACAAGTAATTTACGGACAATTGCGAGTAATTTACGGGTAATTACGAGTAATTTACAGACAATTACAAGTAATTTACAGGTAATTTGCTGTAAACACTGCAAATTGTGATGTGATGATTTTTTCGAAGTTTTCATCTAGACTAGTGATGATTTTTTTTCTACTGTATTTTCCACTGTCATTCACACAAAACCGTCCTTCATAACCTCTTTCGCGACAACCGCGTCAAATACACGAGAAAAGGGACACCCCATCACGATGGACGCAACACATCCCTTCGCCTTTCGTACGATCACACTACGCTCAAAAAAACGCGATGAAATCTCCTCGTCGCTTTTACGACGCGATATATATCGTTTACTCGCGCGTAAACACGCGCGTAATCGGCCATAAAAAAATCCTCTCGCAGTTCCACGTACAAGCTCGCCAACTTTTTATCGTACTTGGAGAAAATTTCTTTAGATTTCGAATAAAACTCGGCGAAAAAAGAAACAAGCGAAGAAAACCTCCTTAACGTTTGAAATAAGACATACGAGCTCGTATAATATTTCGCGTAAACGATTCGCGAAACTTTTTTTTTTAAGGAGCACGAAAAAAACGAAAAAAATCCAGTTTACCAAATTAATATCGATTTTAAACGTTATATTACCTTGTATCGTACACTCGTTCCTTTATTCTTGCTTCGTGTCGGAATATAAAAAAACGCTTTCCTTGACGTCGAAGTCGCTTTTTTTTCTACTCCGACTCCTACGCCGTCCGGGTTTTCCTCGTCGCTATCGTTTGCCGGAATATTAAAAAACATATCACGCCCGATGAACGCGTAAAGGTAAATTTAATACGCCGTTAGTGATGATTAGGGACTCGCAAAAACCAACGTTTCTTGTATACGCCGACGAGGAAAAACAAAATCAACTCGTAGCCGTTCCAGTTACGTCGTCTTACTTTAACCATCCTACGAACTCGTCGTGTTCGATATATGAAAAAACATACACTCGAGTAATATACATACAGTGTGTGATAATACTATTTAATCGCCTTCAATTTAACGATACTGCAAACCAAAACACATCGCGGTAGAATTGCCTACTTGAACATTTATGACGCGAACTCCGAATAATCCAGAAACACTGGTGGAATTTCTTAGTCCATTTCCTTTAATTTGCAATTCCAAGTACCTTGATTTTAATTATTAGTGTGAAAAAATTATAAAAATTAATACATTATTTTTAAAGCGCCTATGAGCATTATTAAATTTCATTAAACATCATCTCCAAACTTACATAATAGGTATTTCGTTCTCCATTCTACACACACGCGCACACCCACACACACATCGAATAAACAACACCAAAAATAGCTTCAAATAATGGTACAAAATCTTGTTAGTATTTCGCAAAAGATACCTTTTGTACGACGTAGATATTCAAATTGAACATTTATTTTATGCAGAAGTTCTTCACGCAGAGTGGCGGAGATTTCACATAGTCATTTTTCACTGGCTATCGCTTTTCGTACATAGATGGCCCTTTTTTTTTTTATTGAAAACATTCGGTCGACAAAGGTAAAGTACATAGATTAAAGAAAGAATAGGTTAGTGGGACAGAGTTGCTCATATGATTGATGAATATTGTCATTGTAAAAGGAGCACTTTATATGGAAGATGAGATAAATTCTTCTCTATCGATATATAAAGATATAAATCAAATTTAATGGGATTTGAGCGAATATATCCTGATCTCTCAAGGGATAACTTACATTCTTTTCGCAGTTTATTCTACGGACCTTTTTTTTCCTCTGTTCTTCAATCGTATATATATTCGGCGGAACTGTTTATATGAAATAGCTCTCCAGCGAACCTTGAATATAAAATTGTCAGCGCGTTGTTAAAATTGATATAATTAGAGACGATAGCCGTAGTCTCATACACAATCGCGTTTTTATATATATAACAATTCGCCAACGTAAACGAAATGATTTAATAGCTCGTTTTTGGCCATATAGGCAATAAATTTTCAAAGTCCGCAATGATCAATGATAAAAGACGAAACGAGATTGTAATTTTTTCATAATTTTTTTCAACCAAAACTGTACGATAGCATTTTACGACGTAATAAAAATATCCACGCGTAATATAGAAAAAACATTCTCAATGTAATTTACTCTCGCGAGCAGAATATCCCATCTTAAAAGTAGACTAATATCGCACATGCATCGAACTCGGCTAATAATATGTCAATTATTGTTATCCTAAACATAAACGTAATCTCTGTGATAAGTTTATAAAGAAATAGGTTTTTCGCTTTCGGTAAAAATACGATTACTTTAAGCTTAGTACAATTTCGAGCCAATTCGTAGTTTTTCAAAGTGTTTAATAACGATTCCACTCGAGACGGGTACAAAATTAGCAGGACCAAGTGGCGACGTTTGTTTTTACATGCACGATAAATTATCGAACACGAAGACGCCGTATTTGGAGATCCTTAGTCCTGGTAAAAATTTTTCTTTTTGAATGGAATTATTCATAAGGTTTGGCACAATGTCAACGACGAGTATATAAATCGTGAATTAATCAAGATGTACAAGGTACGTTTCCTGATGACATTTTAAAACTCTTCTTTTCCTTTGCCGGAGTAGCGAAATTTCCGGTGTTACCGATTTCGTTGAAACGACATGGTTTCGAGAAACCATGGTTATATACTGTATATCTAAATAAATGGAACTTCTGAATGCTGATACACTACGTGGGTAACTATCGACGATATTCGTCGTACAATTTTCAAAATGTATTCCAGTAAAATTATACTTACTCTTCAATGAAAGATGAACCATAATCGCGGAAGTTATCCATCGGCGGAATAGAAGTGCATAACACGATGCACGCGTATTCGTTCACTAACAAGAAACAAAACAAATCGTACATGACTACTATAAACAAATACACGTTATTATACTACGTTAAGAAATAATAGCACAGCACAATTAGTAGTATATGCACATTGTAATAGTATGTAAAATTCCAAAAACAAGAACTCTAATTATCTATGAACGAATACTTACGCTGTATTCCTTCGAAAAGAACGCTATCGATGGTTGTTTTATTCATTTCGTATCCTCAGCATAAAAATTTAACCAGCAAACATTACCATTTCATGATTCAAGACGCTACGATGTCTGGCGTTAAAACACCGAAATCTACGAATGAACAGAAATTGAAATTGTACGACGGATGAATAACAATTAAAATTGATAAAACATTCAAACATACCGGAAAATAACATAAATTTCAATTACATATTGCACTAAATAATTCAAGAAAACATAAAAGTTCACCAGTTTGGCGGTTTCGTGCAAAAATTTACAAGAATACAAGATACAAAAATGGCGGCATCACCGGTATTTCCCACTGTTGACAAGTTAACTATTGTTAACTGGTTATAAATAAAATTACTCTTGCATAACTCAAATCAGTGTAGCCAATTCGTAAAATGTTCATGTATCGAGGTGATAAACTAAACAATTGAAAATTACTTGTAAGTTTTACTATATTATGCATTTAAACTTTAAACTTGAAGCGATTTGAAACCATTCTGAATTGTATAATAACTTTACCGTTTTTTAAACTTATAACAAAATGAAAATAAACCCGATCAATACAAAACATATGGAATTTTCTTTCTCTCGAAAATAAAAGAACGTCAAAAAGCTTGCAAGTAATTGGAATCTTTTACGGAATATTAATACGAAGAAAAAAGGTTAATGGCGTATTGCATACGATTTTTTTCCTGTTTCAATTGACATAACTCATAGTTGTAACCATGAAATACCAGTTAAAAAG
Source organism: Maconellicoccus hirsutus (assembly GCA_003261595.1). Classification (NCBI taxonomy): domain Eukaryota; kingdom Metazoa; phylum Arthropoda; class Insecta; order Hemiptera; family Pseudococcidae; genus Maconellicoccus; species Maconellicoccus hirsutus. The sequence continues at coordinate 6,822 of QBDW01004721.1, forward strand.
AAATAAAACGTAAAAACTCTAATTTCAAAACAACCATTTGAATTCAACTTTTAACTAGTTCTCAGTGAAAATATCCATCGAGGAAAAAAATAACCAAACACTCGTAAAATATATATTTGAACTGCGCTTAAAGAAAATGGTAAGCCATTACAGAAACAAATTGGCAATCATCCAGAACTTCATGTTGGAAAAAATGCAAACAAGACAATAAGGATTGCTTTCGATGAAATGCATACGGTGATCTGTATTTTTTTCGTTTCTTTTTCATTTGAAGAAAAAGAAAAAAATTAATCTGGTTTATAAAATTAATAAGCAACAATAATAAGTCAAATAATCACATCATCATCTTATACAACAATATATACAAATAGCGTAATACAAAGCACTTGATTGGTGCGCAAATCAGATAGAAAAATAATCCTCCATGAGATACAATGAAGAAAGAAGAAACACAGAAAAATTAACAAATTCAGCTTCAATTACAAATTAGGAACTACTTGATTTACAAAGTTCGAGTTTATCGGAATTTACATCTGAGTTTTCAGATTCTGGGTTAACTATTACTCCTTTCTTCACTTGTACTCCTTTCTCAGCTAATATTTCTTCGATATTTCTTTTACCCACATTCGAAAACCAATTCAAATTGTCAGCTATTAGATGAACGTTCTTGCAACCGTCGCATTTAATCAGTACTACTCCTTTGGTATAGGCAGTTTTAGAGAAGTACTTTTCATTTCGGGTATTACATACTTTACAGGTGAATTCTATTTTCATTTTGATATCTGCTTTCGATTGCAATGCATTTTGATCGGGACCTGTAGCGCAGTTCCTCAAAAAGGATTTGTTGTGTTGAAGAATTCGCTGTTTGGTGTTCCATAGCGGGCGAAGAAGCACTGGAGATAATTTCAATATCGTACGAAATCTATTTAATGACATTTTAAAACTACAGTTGAAATTTTTCACGAAGAAATTGTCATATTTTGATGTCTTATCATAGATGATAAAATTTGAAGAAATTTTGATAACCCCGTGTTGAAGTGTTGAACTGAAGTATGTTACACGTAAAACTAAGCTGTGTACACTGTGTACATATAAGCATGCAAAAACATATCTTTCCTGTTCATCTTATCGAATCAGAAATAAAACGGTAAAACTTTTATAACGTTCATAATCCGATTAAATAAAAATAAAAAAAGTTTTAAATGAAGAGAAAAATCATTTGAAAAATTTTACACATGAAAGGCGCTGACTTTTGTATGAATTTTCGTACTTGTAAAACTTGTAACACTGCTTACTCATAACAACACAATGTGCTTCGTCCTTATCACATTTCTCGTGATAAAATAAAATTGTAAAACGAAAATTTCATGTAAAATTCATTAGAAATTTTTAACCACATAAATAACTTGGTTTCGATTTCCTGTCTTAAAATGAAACGTACGAAACGTTCAAAAACCAAAACACCAGTGACCAATAAGTACGTATTTTTACTAAAAATTTTCTAATAAATAACTACAAACTACTGCGTTTACTCAGATCAACTTATTTAACAGAGTAAATAACAAAGACAATGCTCCTCCGTCGAATCCTGATCAGCAAGACATTTCTCAAAGCATGAAAGAATTCATAAAATTGAAGCAGCTAGGTGTTACAGAAAGTATGGAGCCGAAAAAGAAAAGAAGAAAAACGACCCAGGTGATTGTTGAAAATCCTCCATCAAATGAAAATACGAATCAAAAACCAGTTTCTTTACAACAAAACCCCAAAGTAGCTATCAGAAATGACAAAATTCTGAAATTGAGAAAGAAGAAACATAACAAATTTCAAAAGTTGAAAGAGAAAAGAAAATTGAAAAAACTACAGCAGAAAAAGAAAGTTACCGAAGATATTGAAGAAACTATGAAAGATCTTCGTAAAGAAGATATTAAATTTGGTGAAGTTGCACATAGGCCACCTCAAATTACCGTACTTCCTCGTAAAGTAACTAAGACTGGATTTGAAAACAGGGTCAGTTTTTTCTTTGATTGATGTAATATCATAATCTGTGAGAAATTTGTGATCTTATTGTATATTGTTTTTACTTTTTCAGCCTGGAAGAAAGGATGATTTATTATTGAAATCTATATTGAAAAATTCCGATTATAGTAAAGAAAAAAGAACACCGTTGACGGACAAGAGGAAAAATCTATCCATATCTGATCGTAGACAAATTGAAGTAGAACGACAAAAAGCGATATTAGCTTATAGACATATGAAAGAGAAACAATCCAAAATAAAAAATTGATAAATTAAATTATTATTCCAGTTTGTGTTATAATTATAATTTTATAATTGATGAAATTGAATAACGTTATTTTCTTGGTTGTTTTTTTGGATCAAGCTACTCTCAATCGACTGCGTAGCATCTATAGAAAGTGTACACTTCAGAAATTTTTACAAATCAAGTTGTGATTGAAATCATCTCTTTCATGATTTTTTTGATTATTTGATTGTGAAAATTTGAAAATAGGAAACTAAATAATTTTAAAGAAATTACTAAATTTTATTTCACTATTTGTGCATTGTTCAGCGAATTACATATGTAATGTACACTTCTTATCTTATAAACAACACCTTGTTTTTTGTTTTTTGAAAGCATTAATTTGCGTTGTAAAATGATTTCGTTTTTATTTATTCTAATCCATGTTTCTTTTTTAGCGAAATATACCAATACTTTGATATTTCTATTTGTCAAACAGCCGCCATAAAAACAAAAAATACAATTTTAATAATTATTGTACAAAAAAAAATTGCCCAAACATATGAGGCTCTTACTTGATGCGATGTCTAAAAAATGCCTTCGTAATATTTCAATTGATCAACGCATTGGAAAAGACATATCACAAAGCGTTATTTACATAAAGTTGTTTATAAATAAAGGGAAAAAAATCGTAAAATCTATGGAAGAACCGAATTTGAAGTGCGGTAAATGATTATAATGTGAGAACATCCACGCAATATTGTTTCGTTTGTTTAATTTAATTTATCTTGACATTCCATCGACGTCTTGATCATGTGAAACACTCAGAATTCAGCTCTCAAACACCATGACTGCGAAGTTTGTATTTATGATTATACCTCTCATACTAATCCACTGGCGATTCGAAGTAAAAGCGTCATGTCCTGGATTTACGAACACAAATTGTAATTGTTCTTTGAAAAATCCATCAAAATCAAAATCTGTCAAAGCTTCAATAAAATGTAGTTTGATCGGTCATGTGGAAGATTTATCTTTTCAAAGATCGCTACCTGGTAACTTCAATGTAACTCAGTTGTAAGTATTTACTTTGATTTAGCCTTATAGTAAAAAATGTAATTTGAACTATCGTCTTATATTCTATTTTACAGGGATCTATCCGACAATAATCTGACTGTTCTTCCGTACGAATCTTTCTGGGTTAAAACGCTGGTTAAACTGTGAGTGTTTCCTTCTGTAGTGTTTCATTTATAACTTTTTGTTCATTCGTTATTGTTTACAGTAATTTAGAGAATAACAACATTTATTCTATCACGAAAGGAGCATTTGCGAGACTGAAATATCTTAAAAGTTTGTAAGTAAACACATTCATCTTTGAAATTCTACTTATTTAAATTCAGTAACAACTATTTACTAACTCGTGTTTTCAGAACATTATCGAATAACAAATTGGAGACTGTTAATCGTGACATGTTTGAGGGATTAGACGTGTTGGAAACCTTGTAAGTATTTTAAAAACATTTTTGAAGTACTCTACTATATTTTTGATTTTTATAGGAAACTTGCCAACAATTTCCTTACAACGATTTCTGTAGATACAGTCATGGACATGATGCACTTACATCAATTGTAAGTCAAGTAAACACTGCATCATATTGTTAATATGAAAAATACTAATGGGTAGTATTTTAAATTTCAGAGATGTTTCGGGAAATCCTTTTATTTGCAACTGTGATATTTGGTGGTTACGTACTACTTCTATTGACATAGCTGATCCGCGTCCAAAATGTAACTCTTCATCACTTTTTTCCGAAGAAATCAGTAGCGTTGATAAGTTTGAAGAATGCACATGGCATAACAGGCCACCACTAAATCTATATTTAGATCCGGATCAAGATCAAGTGAATATTTTCTCAAAATTAAAGCATCATGAAACAAAATTACACTTTATATGTTTTCAGATCATCTTCGAAGGGGATTCTTTACAATTACGTTGCGCGGTAGATGACTATGTCGAAATAAACAATAAAGAAGAAATTTATTGGACATTCATGGGTCAAGATCCAATTGCCCTGTTTCCAACATCAGTGAAGCGTGATTACGATAGGATGAATGGCCTTAATACGTAAGTATATTCATTGATCAAAAAAAGTATGGCGAACTTATTTAACGTTATATCCTTTTCAGTACATTAGTTATAGAAAATATCGTCGAAAAACATGCCGGTGAATGGAACTGTAACTTTATGTCACCAAATGGTAACAAATCCGCTTCCCTTTCAGTGGTTGTGATATCAAAACGAACGGTATTTTGTGACGTAACTGGTAAATTATTTTGATTCTCTATACGAGTGTTTTTCTGAATTTTAACCGGCGAACGAACTTTTTCCTGTTACAGTAACTGATACTAATAAAGGTCGGTATGTTTGGCCGGAAACC
>QBDW01004725.1:0-13872 GCA_003261595.1 Maconellicoccus hirsutus
TGGAGGCTCGAGCAAAATTACGATTTTCTCCAGGATGTTTGGATTTTTCCGTGAGACGTGAAAATGAATTGGGACGATTTTAAGTCAAATCTTCACTTGATTTCCAGTAATTCAGCGCGATAATTCTGTCTTCTGGAGAATTCCAGTTGACCACTTCAAAAGTTTCTTGTAAATTTAGAAAAAATAACGGAATTGGGTGGTAATTTTTAATTACGAACGAAAGTACTTTATCTCGACCTGCTTATTCATTCGAATATGACCATTTCTAGTTGTGCTGGAGAAATTCTATGGGACTGGAAAAAATTAAAATTTTGATAGAGACTTGGCAATGACTTAAAATTGTGAGATTTGAGTTCAGCTGAAAGATTTTGAGGAGAAAGTTGATATTTTTTTAAATTTTGTGCTGTGAAAGCAATGTATTTTTTGAGAGAAATCGTTTTCAATTGAATAACGAATAACGTTGATTTGAAGATGAAGAGTATCGTCATGAATGGAAAAATTATCTCGGTGGATTGAAATTTTGAAGGCCTCGGTAACTTCTATATAAACTCTCCGCAGAAAAGTTCTCCGAGTTGAAGAATGAGACAGAAAGAGAGGGGACGCTTAACTAACCCGCTTATATGATACATCCCCCAACTGAACTTTTACCCCCTTCTACGCAGGGTTTCACATATGTAGCCCCCTCCATCCTAGAAGAAATGTACAAACCAACGGTGCCACGTATCAGTCGCGCTAGATCACCACGTAAAAGTAGCTATTGCTCTTCGATGTCCGAGTTGGCCGCGGAAGCGCAATTCCTCTCGCCAGGATTTCGTACACCTTTTAACATGCCTTCTTCCAAATTCAACAACGGCATGGCCACCAATCAGGATATGGACGATATGAATATGGAAATTACCACCGCTTTCGAGAATAACTGCAATGTCGGCACGGACGAAGATCATCATTTATAGCCAGTCCCCCCGAAGTCGATGGTTTCGACTGTGGTGTTACTAAAGTGAAGAAATCTACGCGAAAAAAACCACTTCTTGGTTTAGCATAATTCGTAGCGTTACGGTTACGTTATTTTTATGTATATTTTATGGTAAACGAATTATACGAGTATTTTGAATTTGTTCGAGCCTAAGATCTAAGATCAGGTTTAACCGAAGGTTTGCTGTGAGGTGCTCTGAGGATCGTTGAAGGAAATTTGGTATTTTTCTTTTCTTTTTTTTTCGTTTGTATTTCTTTTCCCACTTTTCATCTTTTATGCGGGTTTTATATTAGATTTATTACGTATTTTTTTATTACTAACAGTCGTGTTTTTCGTATGTAATAGATTTAAGATACAATTTATTGTAGATTTTATTATTACGATAATTTTTTGTTGAGATGATGCGAGGACAAAAACAACTCGAATGAGAAAATATTTACGAAATTTACAGCTATTTTGTACACGGGTTCCTCTTTCTGTAATTTTAACGGAATTTTTTTCTCGAGCACATTTTTTTATTATGGTCGAGCTAGGGCCTCACGAGGCCCGATGGAAGCTTTACCTTAAATGAAAATCTTGTGCCTTAAAACAAGTTTGATTTGATCATTCATGTTGTGATGTTAATTCTGTTTTTTTTTTTTTTTTTTTTTTTTTTTTTTAATTTTCGGCGCGCAAAATAATCCGGGTTTTTGTAGAGTTGAAGATGTGAACGAGTATGGTGCTGAGTTATCTATGTTCGTATCTTCTTAAGGGTTTTGGGGGGGGCGTCTCCTTTTTTTTGTTTGTTTGTAATATTTAAACCAATCATAATATACACGAAGTTACCGAAAGAATTAGGTTTTTATTTTAGCGTAATTTTTATTTGATGTTTTTCTTCATTCGATTTGTATTGTGTGGATTTTTTTGTATTTGTTTTTTTTTGTATTTTCTGAAACCGCTGTAAATCGACGTGATGTGTTGGAATGTGTACTTCGAACATTCCTGGTGTTTTTGTAGGTTTTTTTTTTTTGAAGTAAAAGGTTCCAATATGTTACGTCGAGGTGCGGTTTATATTTAAGGGTGTTTTGTTGGACGTTGTAATTTTTATCGTGGAATTGTACGGTTGTTTTTGGTTACTGAGAAGAGAAAAAGGTGAAATAATTGATTTGATTGGTGAAAAAAGTGACGCTATGGTTGCTAGATAAATGCATTCGCGTGAATAAGGTGTCCGCGCAGGTCACATAATGCGCACGCGCAGCTAGTAACGCTATCTGGTGTTAAATTACGTTGAGCGCTGGTACAGCGCAGGTCGTCTGGTATTCATGCGCCGCACGTAACGCTATCTGGTGCTGAGTTACAAAGCGATGTATCGACGCATGCGTACTAATATCGAGCTGAGGGTTTGTTTTCAAGTAGATATCAACTCGAAATACCTTGAACCGTATGAAGCGGTTTTGAAGATGGGGTTTCTTGCCTGTAATAATTAAATGAAAAAGAAAGTAGGGGCTATGAATATCGCAATTATTCAAATATTAACGACTTACGGATAAATTATAACGTTTGATAGAACAATTAGCATATTTAATTGATAATTATGATTTTTTTCTTCTTGTTGTAATTAATGCGACATTATGTACTGAATTTCATTGACGTCGTTTTATCTACTTTTATTTTACGTTTTCGCGGCGAATAAAAATATTAAAGAAAGCACAACTTTTCGATTACATTTTTCGCTCTTTTTTTCTTTCTTTGGAAGATTTTCGAATATTTTTATTTTCGTGGTATATAAAACGATTAAAGTCAACGGGACATCGTGTTGCCTTAAGAATATCTATTTGTGTTCAATTTTCCTTTATTTTTTTTCTAACTTGCGACGATTTTATTTTTTTATTCTCGGTTTTTTTTCCGAAGAGAATGTATTTTATATTGTTTTAATTATACGAGAATTCAATGAAAACCCACGTTAAGATTTTTCTAGGGATGTTAGAATTTATTTGAACTTTATGCTGCCTATTTAAATTACCAGGTTTTATTTGCCGATGGGATAATGTTTTTTGTATGTTTAATGAATTTTTTTTTGACGTGTTTCGGACGATGGTTTTTTCCGATATACCTCATTTAAAAACACGGGCTTTTTACGCGTATAGTGAATTTTTTTCTAAGAGGAATTTATTTTTGATATTATTATACTTAATGTAATACATCGTCGTAATATTTAATCGCTATTGTTGATTTAATAATAAATCGTTAATTTAAAGGCGTTGTTTTGATCGGTGACGTTAATCTATGCGAATGGTTTTATCCTTTTATCGCTTTGTTGGTTGGGGTGATTTTTGTATAAAAATCATAGGTCAATCACTAGTACGTTCGCTGCGCGATGTCCTCTGGGAAGCCGTGAAGCCGAACGTGTTCACAATTTTGGGTTTTCGACAGTAAATGACCTGCATGAAATTTCTTACAGAATGGTATCAAACTTGATCCCATTTCGTTATATTGGACTCCTTCTAAAATTGATTCAAAAAAATTACGCTCTGCATAGAACGAATAATACCAAGTTTGACTACCCAAAATATATGTAAGATTTACGAAAAGATTGTTTTAATGGGATCTAAAACGCGTATCGAGAGTATCTTCGAACAATTGATAAACGCGTGTGTGGTGTATATGATGGAAAACGACGATATTATGATATCTTCCGAAGAATTTTTAAAAAGCGATCCTAACGTGGCGAGAAATTTGATTTGGAAAGTTTATAAGCGAAAATCTTTGTAATTTTTTTTTAACTGCGTCATAATGTTACCTCCGGAACTTTATGTATTTTGTGTAATTTCTTCCGATTTTTAAGCTTGAGCAATTATATGTAGGTACTTGATTATTTTTACCTACATTTTCATGTAGACTTGTCATTGGCATATAAACATGAAATCTATTCGTGAGATTTGAAAAATTGTTGTATCAATTTGAGGATTTAGAATAATTTAACCAATTCCACAAAACACCACAAAGAGGTTTTTTAATTTCTCAAAATATAGTCATTTGCGTCAAATTTCATTGATTTAGTTCAAATTTTCACCTAAAGAGAGCGCTTAAAAATAGGTATGATTACCTACTTTTATTCCCGTAATTGTTTTTCTCAACTAGGCTGATTTAATCATCCAAGCGTTCCTAATAATGTAATCAAACAAGAAAACAATAAAAATGAAAGTGCAATATGGTGGTACAAGTAAAGTACAAATTTATTGCTAATTTTCACGCAAATACCATCGCACTCTAATTCAATTTGAAAATTCAGTTCGCGTTAAAATTCCACCATCGTTGATTTTACTTCGCGATAAATCTTGCGTCGATTATTCGTTGTTTTGTAATCTCACCAACGTCAACATTGCGAATAATTCTTACAAAGAACTTGGCCAGATTAGTAACTATTGTAAGTGTTCTTAAATTTATCCTGATTCATTGAGTATTTATAGTATGACGAGAAGTCTTAGATAATATTCAAGTGGTGTAAATTTTCAGGTCGATGTTTTTGAATGAAGTAGTCGCCAAGTTCCAGAGTTCAGGTCGTTCAGAGGTTGGTTAGATGTGAATTAGAGTTTATTTTTAAATGTAACGTAATATTTTCTATAACGGGCAGGGATTTTTTTCTACAATTGTTTGCGTTCAAATTAGGTTCTTAATTGAATTCGTCGTTTGATTAGGATTTCTATTTGTGTAGGTTTTAAAAATAATTGACTGTGTTTCTTGTTTGAAACACTGTTATTTTTTAATGTCTTTTTACGCTTACATACTACTCGTTTTATTTACGATCTATTGATGTATCGTTTTTATTTTTTCCTTAGGATCGATCTGATCGATATGTTCAAAAATGCTGAATAAATTCGCGAAACGTGCCGAAATTTGGTAAGTACTCGATACCTTATACCTCGTGTGTTTATTTCACCTCATACGACACGTGAAACAAAACCTCTAATTTCTTGCGTAAATATCACGTCTAGAAAGTAAACACAAGCATTGCGGTTTTTCTTAATCACATCGCCCGTTAACAATACCGATTCGCGATACTTATTCACGCTCTATTAACTTATCGGCGAAAACTCGTTAATTTTCGCTTTCTGTATTTCAGATTTAGCGGATTCCATTCCGCCAATAAAGGCTGCCGGTTTTAAGCAATCAATGGAAGAAAGAATGTGTCAGAAACAGACATCAACAATTAAACCTTCGCAAACCGATAACCACCGGTGTAAAATGTGTTCGTCGTTTTCCTCGTCGTCCTCGTCGTCTTCGATATCATCGTCTTCGTCGAATTTATCGTCGTCTTCGCACGATCCCCAAAAGCATCAGTTACCGCGGCAGTCGTTGGATAAGAAAAGCACCGGGAGTTGCTTCATACAGCAACATTTACAATCTATGTTCGGTTTATTGAGACGCGAGGAGACGTTAAAAATGGTAATATTTCGCATTACCACGAGTATCGAAATTATTTACTGATTTACAATCCTAACAGGCTGTCAGATTGGAAAGCGCACATAGTGGACGCACAAGGTATCTCGTAGTTGTAAGTCGCACCGGTCGTAATCTCTCCGAGGAATGTTGCCTGTTGGGTATCGATTGTAATAAACGCACCACCGTCGGATTAGTATTGAAAGTACTGGCTGATACTGCTATTACCTTAGATGGAGATGGGTATGTGGTGTGATCTGTGTTCATACCCAACTTACGGCAATACTCATAAGGATTTCTTCTTTTACAGAGGTTTCAGCGTTAGCGTTTGTGGCAGACAACATATCTTCAAGCCAGTATCAGTACAAGCCATGTGGTAAGTATGCAACTTCCTCCGGTGGAATTAGTACCTTGAAATATACCGAATTATGTTTCGTAGGTCGGCTCTTCAAACGCTGTACAAAGTCAGTACCAAAGCTAGAGAATGTAATTATTTCGAAGGTGGAAATAGTCACGATTGGGTGGCGCATTACGAGCAAAGAATCGAATCCGATAGATCATGTATCAACGAGTGGCACACCATGAACGATATAGAATCTAGAAGGCCTCCGTCTCCGGATTCTTTACGTTCTAAGTAAGTTCGTTTTAGTCTTCTTGGAAATGTTTGTTGGTACGATTCTTATAACGTTTTTCCACAGACCTCGAGAACGTCTCGAAACGGAACGTGTAATCAGAAGCACGTTAAAAGAAATCATGATGTCGGTCGACTTGGATGAAGTCACTTCCAAGTATATCAGATCCAGATTGGAAGAACAACTCGATATGGATTTACGCGAATTTAAACCATTCATCGATCAAGAAATGTTGGTGATTTTAGGACAAATGGACGAAGCAACCGAAATATTTCCTCATGTTTATTTGGGCTCTGAATGGAACGCGTCTAATTTAGAAGAATTGAATAAAAATCGGTAAACAGAAGCGTGTCGGCGTGCAAATCACGCGAATTGTCATAATCCCTGTTACTACTTATTCCTTCATTCGACAGGATATGCTACATTTTAAATGTGACTCGAGAAATCGATAACTTTTTCCCTGGTACGTTCGATTATCTCAATATTCGAGTTTACGACGATGATAACACGAGCTTGCTCAAGCATTGGGATAATACGTATAAATACATCACTAAAGTCAAGTAAGTCGTGTTCGATATTGGCGTTTGCTAGAAAAATCGAACGACTTGGCGATAATTCACCTATCCATGAATTGCAGAAAAGAGAATTCAAAGGTGTTGGTGCATTGTAAAATGGGTATAAGTCGATCGGCCAGCGTTGTGATAGCATATGCGATGAAAGCGTATAATTGGGATTTCAAAAAAGCATTCGAATACGTCAGAAAGAAGCGTTCATGTATTAAACCGAATCAGAATTTCATTAATCAACTGGAAACTTATCAGGTACAGTGGATTTCTGGCTTGGAGAAAGCTTCTATTGGTGTTTGAAATTATTCTGCGAAGTGAACAACTTTTTCCTCCTAAATTGGTTTGAACATTGATTGAAATTAAAATGATGCTAGTTTTTTTATCGATTTATCTGTAAATTGATTCAGTCGTTTATAAAAGATGTGTTCGATTTAAAATTCGATGATAGTTTGTAAGAGATTCATTTTTAAAATGATTCGGTCGTTCGAGAATCATTTTTTCGATATTTATGGAAATATTCGTTCATAAACGGTGTATAAGCAGAATGAATCAGTCGTTTGCAAATGATTCACTTTTAAAACAGGATTCTGTGAAGTCACTCGCAAATGATTCATTTAATGGTTTGACTGTTTCGAGTCATTCATGACGGGTTCATTTTGTATCTCGACTGCTCGAGTCGTTCGCGAACGATTTCCTTGAAAAGGTGTCATTTTTGATATCATTTGAACGATTCATTTCCAAATTTCGCCCTTTTTGAGTCATTTGCGATTAATTTATTTCAAGCAGTGCCATTTTTCAGCCGTTTGTGAACGATTAATTTCAGAATTTTACGTTTTCGAGTCGTTTGCGAGTGATGTACATACTTTCACCTTCCACTTCGTTTAAAATAATTTTGTCGCTTGTACTTTTCAGGGTATGCTGGACGCGATGAAAAATAAAGAAAAACTCCAACGATCCAAATCCGAGACGAACTTAAAGAGCACTTTCACAAAAAGCCGCTTTCACGCGTACAACAAGAAAAAGCTGGAGGAAAACGTTTCCGATCGTTTGGACGAGCAAGTCGACAAAATTGAGAAGACAACCACGACTCAAGTACTGGAAACCGAATACTCGATGTTACGAGTCTACTCCGGCTCGGAATTAGCTCGTCTGTCGCTAAGGCCGAAATCCTGGTCTCCGGATAATCTCATCGCGTCAGAGATCTTCAGCAGCACTGGTATGTTACGTGATCTCGGCAGTTCTTGCTGGGACGATTTTTTAACGATTTCGATTCGGTGTAGGCACGATGTCGCAATCTTTGGAACATCTAAATACGGCAGGCGGTAAACTAACAGCCGATAGTCATTCGTCGTCGGTGTCGTCGTTGAGCACATCACCTCCGAGGATACCCCCAGCTCCACCGCTACCTCCGGTCGATAGCCGGTACAATCTGAATGTTCGTATGCCTTGCGAGAACGGCCTGGCGTATAGCGTTTCGCAGAATAAAATCGTGCAGTTGTATTCAGCTCAGAAGTAAGTACATCAAATATGTTGTGTTCGCACCATGATTTTATTCGACTTCCGTTGCAGCCAGGAGAATTGCAACATCGTCGAAAAACTTGATAGCATCGCGTCGCAAACGATGAGCACGAATCGAACGTACCACCAATCCGAGTACGGCTACTCGGACGCGGAAAAAACCCAAACGAACGTATCCGCGATGCCGGCCACGGCGCCGGAACCGTCGCAGCTCCCGCCTCCGTCACCTTCGTCGCACAACGGTACGTACATGTTACAGATACCTTCGCAATTTCAAGGCAGTACGACGTGCGGCGTTCGTCCAATCAAAACGAACGTCTTGACTGCCGGTGTTAATCTAGTCAAAAACGAAACGACGCGACAAACGAGAGTACTACCGGTGACGATGCAACGCGGTCTAACCGGATACGGCGAAACGGCGCCCGCAGACGCGTCAAGTACTCGTAATACCATTCAGGGTTCCACCACAACGATTGATACGTGTTACCAAGCTGAATACACGACCGGAGCCAACATTACGGTGGCTGCGCCCCGACGACGCGACGAAAAATGCCGGTCCGGTCCTCCTATGTATACTGTTCCTTGTTCGGACGAGAAAAGCGGTGCCGACGATAGCGGATTTGTTAGCAGCGATAACGAATTGGCGCGAAACGCCTCCAGTCCGAACGTTATTAATACGGTGCAATGTTCGTCGGTTAAGCATCGTAAAAATCTACTGGAACGATTGACGAATCCACGACCCGGACGTAGTGCCTCGTCCGGAGGCGGCGGAGATGATGAGTCGAATAAAGGTATTGTGCTAAATCTCAAGAAGGAATTCGAGGCGAAATGTAACCTGCCCGAAAATCGTAAACAACGCAAGAAGTGCTCCTCCCAAGGTGACGATAATAATAACGAAGATGCCCGCAGCCTACCGAGTTCGCCGGTCAACGAGCACGCGGCGAAGAATCGTAATTTCGGCAAAACGCCGCTAGCAGCTTCTACGGAAGATCTATCTGTGCGTAAATTAGTCGGTAAATACGAAGTAGCCAAAGGAACCGGGGCCGGAAAAGAGAAAAAATACGATAAAAGACAGCCGCCGATACCGCCGCGTAAAAGTAGTCTCGAAGCGGTATCGCAGACGAAATTCGGCGTCGCTAAAAATCACCCTTCTGTGTTCGCGCAGTATAACCGCGGTCACAGAGTGGTCGCGCCCATTGTCAAGTCCTTCTTGAGTAACCCGAACGACATCAAATCGACAGTAACGAAGGCCGCAAATAACCTCATGCAGCAAGGTAAAAGTAATCCTCTGGCGAAGCTGCATTTCTGCAAACAACGTAGCAATCCTCCGGTGTACAATACGATGTGAATTAACCGAAAGGATTCTCATCGGTGAAATTTCTTACGGATAAAACGAATCTCATATTATAGTGTTTTCAGTCGCTAAATCTAAGTGAGAGTAATTCTCGATAAATTATATGAACCGTTACCGCGATCCAGATCGGAGATCGGTCTGGGTGGGATGTGGTATTTCATATTCCACATATGGAAATCTCGGTGTAAAATGTAAGGATGCATGTTCGAAGGGTTCCATCCTTGTACCTTTTTTCTCCTTCATCTTTGCAGAATCTGACGTAAATCCTCAGTATTAAATAACGTAACATATTAAAACGCGAGACTTACTCGAATTTTTCGATTTTTTTCGTTTTTTTTACGTATGTTTAAATTTTTAGCGTGACAGTCGTTTGACACCAAGATAAATTTTTTAACCGAATGATCTGATTTTTATCGAAGCGTTATTTTATTTTTTGTATATTTTCGTTATTTTACCTACGCTATTTCATTTTATGCTCTGTTATGTATAAGTTTATTAATTTTTTTGTGATCGATTTTTTTTTTTTGCTTATTTGTGTTGTTTATATAAAGTTTTTATTTTTGTGATTAATATTAAACAAATTTTGAATATGAAGTCGAAATAAGGCAAATTGAAATAGTCATAGCATTACGTACCCGTTTTTCGTTATTTTAATGTATATAAGGTTTTTCTCTTGTTTTTTTTCTTCTTTTGCATAAATAGGTAAATTTTTTAACGTATACTTTAACACTATCGAAGGTTTTTTGTCTCCTAATATTTTTGTTTTTCTTGTAAACAATCGTTTGTGTTTTCGGATAAAGAATTTAAAAATTTATGTAACATTAACAGTTTGCCCATATGCTATTTATTGTATTCCTCATACTATCTTCTATTGCAAAGTGCAATAAAATTATTTTGCAATGTGTCTGTTTCGAAAGATGCTTCGTTTTCTGCCGGATTTGATAACGTAGACGATGAATTTGTCCTGTAAGTTGTATTTTAATGGTGAATTACTTTCAAGAAGGTGTATTGTACTTTTTGAGTAGTATTTAATCAATTTGTTGAGTAGAAAATGAGAAAAAAGTAAAAACAAAATGGAACTTGAATTCACTTTATTGGAAAACTCACTAGAGCATTTCCAACGTGATCTGAAAAAACACACCTTATTTTACACGTATTTATGTTCACCGTAAAGTTATTTTATACAGATCGTATTTTTATGTTGCCACATACGACGTAATATTTGACAGCGTCGCATATGTGTTATTCAATTTCCCTCCAACCTTGAGTATTACGCGACGAAATTTTATAACCGTTTTATACAATTTATGCAAAAAATTACGACGTAAGATGGTCTAACAATCCATTAAATGTTTATTTTGTACTAATTAATCACGTTATATGCATGAAAATAACATATCGGCTTTGCCGGTGTCCCTCCGGAGGGGGTATTTTTCACCTAATCACTCGGCATCACTGGCATTTTGTTTGATGTTTGCAGTACCTCGAGTCCAGACTAAGGTTTTATTTAATTTTTTCGAATCGTCTGATATTAATTATTTTAGTTGAAGTTTTTAACGGAAAAATGTGACGGGTTGTTATTCGTTTTCACGTGAAGTTGTACAAATGTGTGATATTTAACGTTAGAAAGAAACCGCGTCGTAATTAATGGATAATTAGCATTTTACGTGTAATTGTGAGTGAACACATGTAATCGGGTATACAACATTTGCTCGCAGATCATTAGCCATGTCGAACCTGAAATCTGGAGTTGTAAGTATATTTACTTGTTTGTTAGTGTTATATAAGAGTAGAATCTATGTCATCGCGTCTAAGGTGTAAAATCTTTGGTTGGGTTTGCATTACGTGATGTAAAAATCTATATGCCTAGCGGTACCAGAATTCCTCTACGGAGATTTGTTTTGGATGAGTTGTATAGAAACGTTGATGTTCGGGTTAACCACGATATGTAGATTTGATACGGCGTCATTTGAGCGATATATGATGCGAAAAGTGCATTAATTAGTGTATATCGCGAGTTGGCGGGAAAACGACAATAGGTCGTTGTGTTTGGTCCGACTTACGTTGGATTTACGAGGGATTTAATTAAGAGCAGAAAGCATTAAAAATTGATGGTAATTATCGAAAATTTTAATGTTATCGTAATGATAATTTTTTGATTAGTGTTTTATTTCCGTATTACTTATCGTCAGTGGCCAAAATTTTCGCGAAGTGATTCAAATTGTGCTACCGGATCTAACGCAACTCTTACGTTTATATGTTCCAGGCCGGACGAAAATAACGTAAAATAAATAAAACTAAATTCCGAAAAATTCTTAACGTTTTTTTTCTCCTTAAATCGGCCATGTTGTTTCGCTGTAACGAATACGATCCGAATCGGCCATTTAACCAGGCCGAATTGTACGATAAATGTTGCAAAATACATTACCGACTAGGCGGTCGCGACGATACGCTTGTGCTGCAGGTGAAAATCACCCTTATCAACTGGACCGGTTGCGCGGACGAGAAATCGTTGAAGATAACGATAACAGACGATAAAAACCCGCTGTTCTTGTACGTGACTGAGTTGACCAGCGATGTTTATGCGAAGGTTAAACAAAAACTCGACCTAAGAGTGGATTTTTCGCAATTTCCCGACGAGCTTGTTAGACTTCTAGAGCAATGCGATGACACCGAGGCCGGATCTAAGTACGTAGTCGAGATTAAAGAAGAACCCAACGATGTGTTTGGGTTGGTCGATGGTAGATGTATTTATTTCAAGATCATGGAGATCAATCGCTTCCAAAAGGTGTGTTTGGTTGCGTTACACATGAGTGCCGGCTCTGAAAGCGAGATTAACGCTTTGATGGCTCGAAACGTGTTAGCATTGAAAAAATACGCCGAATCGATGCGAATGAAATGTAAAGATACCGAGGAGCGGTGTATGGCTGCTGAGGAGGCCCTCAAAATGAAACATTTCGAGATCGAACAAGTCAAAAATCAAGCCAAAGAGCAGGTACGCTCGGAGAGGCAAAAGCTCGCCGAAGAGATCGACCAGCTGAAGCGGAATTGCGACTCGGTTCAGTCCGAGTACGATCGAAGGCTTCGGCTGGCATTGCACGATCAAGAGATTGCTCATAAAGACAACGTTGCCAGTTTGGAAAACGCCATAGAGAGGTTAAGAGGTGATTTAACCTCGTCCAAAATATCGAACACGAAATTACAATCGGAATTATCCGATAAAGACGAAATAATCGAGAAATTCCACAAAGACATGAAAATCTTACAAGACGAAATACTCAGAGCGGAAAACAAAATTGGTAAATTGGAAAACGAACTCAAAGAGAAAAACGCCTTCGTCTTGAGCATCAAACAAAGACTCTCACACGTTGAAAAAGACCGCGACGAGAAAGATAAAGCGGCGAGGAAACTCGGCTCATTACTCGAGGCAGCCGAATCCAGTAAAAATTACCTGAAAAACGCCCTCAAAGAAAAATTCGAAGGGTTAGAAAAAAAGAACGAGATTTCGCCGCCTTATCCAAAGATCTATCCAAAGCGAACGAAATAATCGCGAAGATCAACAAAGAAATGAATATTCTAAAGCACAAACTCGGCGACAGAACAGCAACCGTTGTCGAGCTACAAAAACGACTCGACGATCTGGAGTCCAAAGTAACCCAAACAGAAATTATTTCCAATGAAAAAGATCACAAATTGACCAATTTATCGGAAGAGAACGCCAAACTGAAAGATGATCTTTTAGACGCCCAAAATTGCATCAAAATCAAAGAAGAACTCATTAAGAAAAACGAAAGGATCATCGGATGGCTTAACGATATCGTCGGCAAGCAAGGAGCTAACTTGAGGCCCGAATCAAGCAGCTCCAAGTCCTCCGGTGTTTCTACTTTGGCAGAGTCCAATAAAGTAACCTCCGGATCGAAGAAAATCTCAAACGGGACCGCTGCAAATGGATTAAAAGCCTCAGGAAATCAGAAAACAACGAATAATGTTAAAACTAGGCCCGATTTTAGAACTTATTAAATTTCAATTTTTTTAAAGATTTTTTCGAAATCGAGTTCTTTTTAATTTTTTGGGTTGTTTTAATGTTCTGTCGGTAATTTTTACGATTATTTTTTATTCTTATTTTGTACTTAAATGTTGCAATTTTTAAATGCATTTTTTATATATTTTTTTAATTTTAATTTTTTTATTTTAAAATTTAAATACACGATATTTTTTTGTACATTTTTCATGCTTTCTGCTCTTCTGCTCACGAGTAATATTTATAAAGGAACTATTTTTGTAAAAGGTGGGGGTGGGATGCGCTGATTTTACAAAAGAGAAGCAAAGAATACGCATTTGTTAGAATTAAAGTAAAAAAACAAAAACAAGAAGTTTGAAATATTTTTTATCAATTGCTTTTTAAAAAAA
>QBDW01004767.1:0-21441 GCA_003261595.1 Maconellicoccus hirsutus
CACCCCTCCCAGGTCCGAGCACCACAATTCGACACTAATCTGCATCTCCTGTCAACACGAGCTGATGTGGCAGCATGCCTCCAGCCTGCCCAAGGGGCTTTCTTAAAAGAAAAGCTTGAAAGGGGTGAAGCGCAAACGAAGTACAGACGTACAATTGACGCTGGTGTTTTAACCCGTTTCTCCTGCCCCGTCCTAGTAGCGTTCTATAAAAAGGAGAAAGGGATGAAGTACATATAAGCGAAAGGAGTTTGCGCGCGAACAGGACCAGTTCACCTCCCTTCTCCCAAATGGGCGAGGCCGGTGACATTGAGCCAAAAAAAAGTAAAAATGCCCCCCAAGAGCATAAAATGACAATGGAGTTTGTAGATTCGCGTTTTTTTCAACGCAAAAATGCCAAGGCTCTTGAGGAATAACGATTGGTACGGTAGAGGAGCGATTGCAGCAGGGAGGTTATGTGTACGAGACTACGAGTAAAGACCGCATTAGCAGATTTACGAACGATGTCCTCCGTAAGGTCATCGTAGTCGTACCGGTCGTTGTCTGCCTTCCTTTCATGAATGGAATAGTTGCCAGTTGGCGCGGTAGGGCGGTGCGGACGACTGCGCTGGCCACGGTGCGACCCGCGACCGTGTTAACTGTTAACCAAACATTCGCCTCGCTCGTAGCGGATGCGGATATCGTATTATGTGGATGCGGCCAGCCTGAGCCGGCCACAAGGCGTGCACCGTATCGCTGCGGTTGAGCTTATTACAGCTTTTTCGATGTACTTATGGTTGTATTTTTGTTGTGTGTTGGTTGCAGGTTAAAGCAATTGGAAGGTTGTTATTCGATCAAGTGTGTAAGCAGCTTAATCTTCTAGAAGCTGATTATTTCGGCCTTGAGTACCAGGATGCAACTACTAAGGTTTGTGATTTTTTACGCTGCCATTATCGGCTATTGGATATTTTTCGCAACGACGCACAGTAGCACGTTTACATGAGCCAGCGCCCTAAAATTATTTTATTGGCTACTAGCTTCGTTAGTTGAGGACTTTGCCTTCAAACCCCCTTCGCTGATTTTCGATTTTAATTTCACCTCGGGCAGGGTTTTGGGCCGAATGGCACGAAATTTGGTATTTGTAGTTGGGGAGGGTATATCTCCGAAAGGTGCTTATTAAAAAATAATTTTTTCGACATTTTTGATTTTTTTTCGAAAATTGGAGCCCCAAAATGGTATCGAAGGACGCGTCACAACTACATAATTTTGAGTTATTTGAAAAAAACTTTCATTTTGATCATAGAAAACTAATTGTTGAGAAAATCTACCGCCTGTAGTTTTTGACCTTTCCAAAAACGTTATTGCATTTTCTCCCTCCAATTTTGGGGTTAGTGTAGAAACACCTATCCTATAGCTGTCCACGGGCTCGGTGTGGTGTGATGAGGTCACAAAAAAATATACTATATGTAGGTTAAGACGTTTTGGAACGCGCAGTTTTAAGCTAAATCCCTCCTCTCTCCCCAGTGGCGGACAGGAAGAATGAAATTTTCATCATTTTTGGGATTTTGGGCTTTTTTGCGAAAACAAAAATCGATTTCTCTCTATAGACAGCATTTTGTGGCGGAATGTACCACCGCGGCAGTAAACTACGAGTACCTACCACCTACCTACTTTCAAGTAATTTACTGCGGTGGAGTTTTTCTGGAATGTTTTGGACTTTTTGAGATAAGTGAAATTGAAATTTTTGAAAAAGTAAAATCATAGCGCTGACTTTGAACACGATTTTCTTATAATTGCGTTCATCTAATGTTGAAATCAACTATATCTCGTGAAAGAGCGTTAAAAATATGTACTACAAAACACTTCACTGGGTAGTTAGATTCGATGAACAGATTTTTTTAAACAGTAAATTGCTTAATGTGAATCGCGCAGCTGAAGTACCGCGATTTTGCAAATTTACATTTTTGTTCTTTGTGTAGCAACAGTGGGGAGGGAGAGGGGACGGGGAGAATGGTGTTACATGGGGAATCAGTTGGTTTGAACCTTCTTCAACAAAACTACGTAGGTTTCCGCTTTACTTGTACTTGTATTTGAGATAATCGCTTTTTCGACTTTTGGCGCGCTGCGCTGGATCAAGTGATGAGTGAATGTCCTACTGTGCGTCGCGTCGTTAGAAAGTTTTTCTCAACACGGGAAACAACGGTGAAGCGACGCGACTTCATTTATCGAAAGTTTTTTTGATTTGCGTAGTATTGGCTGGATTTTGAGAAACCTCTGCAAAGACAAGTTGGTCTATCGTTGGTCGACCCGTTGCTGCGATTTTGCGTGAAATTCTATACACCGGATCCGGCTCAGTTAGAGGAAGAATACACCAGATATCTGTTCTGTCTGCAAATAAAACGAGATCTACTACAAGGCGATCTGCAATGTAACGACAATACGGCTGCTCTGATAATCTCGTATATAGTTCAAGGTATCGGATCTTTGTACGACTATTACGAGTATGCGTTATGACGGCGGTTACACGTACACACTTACACAGTACTACACACGTGTACGTGTACGTGTCACAAGTATGAAAACTCGTTTTCTCGCTGTTTCGTGCGACGAATTACTTTTAATTGGCGGTATTAAATGGTAAATGGGATTTGGCCGTTGGGAACCGGACATGTATTTTGGATTTTTTTCAACGTCAACGTTTTGTTATGTCATGCAAAAGAAGTACATTTATGGTTTTTCTTTTCAATTTATCAACGCCTTACTAGGTGTATCGCGGATCTATGGTATGTTGATAAAATAGTGGACAATAACAAATTAAAATTGTCATCGGGGTCGCCTATTGGAACAGGACACGTTTTCGGATTGTGCAAATAGAATAACCTTGATTGGCGCTTGCGTTGAAATCAATACGTACGCGTTACCGTTACGGGACACGCCAAGTTGCGCACGCGCTCGAATTCAAACTTGGCGTGGTTTTTATTCGAATACAAAAACGAATGCTCGGATCTTCTATTTGGGGCTTATTTCATTTCTATGTATGTACGTTCAATTCGTACGATGACTTTTCGTGTTCACGAGGCGAAAAACAATTTCTTCGAACCGTCGTCGATTTTTTCGCCAATCGTTCGCCTGGAAGGTGGACGAGAGAAGAAAAGAGAAAGATACTCGATACATTGATACGTACTTCGTCGACGTTCTGTGTTGCGACTACGAAAAGCTCGTGGTTGGACGGTAAAGCTTTCCAGCCACGTGTACGCTGCGCCTACCGCAGGCTGCAGCGAGAAGGAAACACGAACCGTCTCTATACATATAAATGGAGAAAAATAAAGTGCATCTGAGCTACCGTCGCGTCGGCAATAC
Organism: Maconellicoccus hirsutus; assembly: GCA_003261595.1. Classification (NCBI taxonomy): domain Eukaryota; kingdom Metazoa; phylum Arthropoda; class Insecta; order Hemiptera; family Pseudococcidae; genus Maconellicoccus; species Maconellicoccus hirsutus. Next base: position 3,337 of record QBDW01004767.1, read on the forward strand.
CGTTTGATGGAGGTACTCTTTTTATATTTGCAGCCGAATGCGGAGACTATACACCGGAAGACTACCCGGATCCGTCGTATCTTTCTTATCATAAATTCGTTCCGCATCAAGACAGAGAATTGGAAAGGAAAATTATGGAAAATCATAAAAAACACGTGTAAGTAAACCCTACACATAATACCTACACCACTCGATGCCGCGTACGTTACGCGTAGCGAAAGCGATGTACATACGTACATAGTTATTCGGGGTTTTTGCAATCGCTGCGTGTGTAGTGTGTACACATCCTATACATATTTAGATGAAACATCGTAAAAGTAGTCTGAATTCTGAAAAGTGCTTTATTTCACGTCAATTTTTTTTCGAAGGAAGTGGTTTTGAGAGGGTAAAAGTGATTGAAAAAAAATTCGAAAAAAAAGTTATTCGAGTAACCAGCTCTCAAATATACTCATTTGCAACACGAAACTCCACTCGTTTGTCATTTAAAGTGGACGCACGCCATTTTGTACAAACCTTCGATTTTATTTTTTTGATTTTCGTTTTGATTCATGTTTCCTAGGACTTACTTTTCGAAAAAAAATTGTTTATACTAGATGAATTTCTATGCGTTAAAATACCAACATTACTATAATGACAGTTGGGCTAGATTATCGTCATTACGGAAAAGCGAATAACAGCAAAATTGTTGCAAATGTCATTTTATGACGCAATCTTGACTAGTTGCAATAATTACCGTAAGTTCGCAGTATTCACGATAATTTACCAGCAACTTACCGTAATTTACCGATAATTTATGGTAATTCACCGGTAAATCATCGGAACTTTATGGTAATTTATCGGCAACTTGTGGTAATTAAACGGTAATTTATAGTAATTAACTGGTGAATCACCCGTCGTTGATGGCAATTCACCGGTAATTGATGATAATTTATCGGTAATTTACTGGTGATTTATTGGTAATGTATGATAATTTATTGGTAATTTACTTGTAATTCGTGATAATTTACTGGTAAATCACCGGTAATTTATGGTGATTTACCAATAATTTATTGGTAATTTACTGGTGATTCATGGTTATTTACCGGCAACTTGCGGTAGTTTACTGGTAATGTATGGTAATTCACCGGTAAATCACTGGTAATTTATTGGTGATTTACCGGTGATGTATGGTAATTACTGGTAATTTTTTTTGTAATTTCTGGTAATATTTTGGTAATTTACCGTCCATTTTTGTAATTTACCATCAATTTATGGTGATTTACTGTTGATTTACAGGTAGTAACCAATGATGGTTTACCAATTATATTTGTGGTTTTTCGTTAACTTACCATTAACTTTGCATATTTACGATAATTACCGGTGATTTGCTGTGTTCAAAATTTGATGAAACGTGATGAAGTCACAAAGAAAATTGCTATCATTTTATAGGTATAGATTAGATGTAGATAAAAAGTGAAGAAGATCGATTTCGTTTAACATTTGATGTTTTGGGAGATATACTCGTAATATACAAAAAAGCAAATTTTCCTTCAACTTACCCAAATTGTCAATAATATGGGTCCCCTCTCAGTTTTGCTTTGGATTTCCCCGCCTCAATTTTGTGAATAATTTGCACCCAGTTTTGACTCATGCTCGGCTCCTTCTTATCTGCTGGTAACCGAGCTAGGGGCTACTGAGTTCTAAAATGTGACACGTCTGGTGGGTTGATAGATTTTCGAGAACGTAAGCGAGATTCAAGTCGACGTGATTGCAATCTGCGATCGACGCTGTGTGACCGTGAGCGAGTGGTTAGGGGTCGAGTGCTGGGGTTGAAGATCTTTTTAACGGCGTGCTACGAGAGCTGTTGTGCAATGGGCGGAAAATGGGCCAAAGGCGTCGTCGTATCACGTAATTTTGGAATTTGTACACGACTCCGAGGAGCGAGTCCAACCGAAGGGGGAAAAAGCCAAGTCCGGAATGATGTGTCTGCTCATTTCGCTGAAGGGAGTACGGCAACAGCGTTGGAGGTGGTGTTGGTGGTCAGTTTAGTAGGAAAAAAAGACCAACTTTTCTTATTCGATGTGCGGTTATAGTACAAAACGATAGCGATGGCGTAGTGGGAATGAAATGTGGAAAATACCGCGCGGCTATATCGAACGACCATGCCTGCCTCACCGCCACCTCGTCAGTCGGCGAATTTTTTTCTTGCCTTTTTTTCCCTTCTGGAAACCGTCGAACGCGAACGATTCGCTGTCTTCGTTTTTATCTCGCTTTACGATTTTTCGTCGTTTACTCTCGGTTTTAATTTCTCGCTTTTTTGCGCGGTACTTGGCTCTTGCGCGCTTCTTTCTTTTTCTTCGTTTTCAATCGAGCATCGAGGACGTATCGTTTCAAATGCAGACTCCTTATTTATACGGTTCGTTTCCGTTTTACGTCTTGCCTCTCGCGTTTTGCGGCCAAGTACGTGAAACGTATCTATTGGCAAAACTGGCAGTGTATCGATGCGCGAGCGTTTTTTTTCTTTTTTTTTCCCCCGCAAAAACCGCCGCATTTTTGCACGTGCCGCGGAAATAGGCGAAGAGCAGATGCGATACACGAACGAATAGACGAACAATAAAGCTGCCCTTTAGTGCGCGTAAATCCAAATTCGGCGAACCGCGAACGCGATAATTTCGCGTGTCCGATGAAGCTATGGCGGCGCGAGGCGTGTGTTTTTAGACGCAAAAAATGTCCAAGGTTGTGGCTTACGGCCCACCACACGCGAAAAGCTTTTGCGGGCTTCGAAATGGAGCGGCGTGCTTTCGGGGCTTGGTCGTTCTGACGTTACTTGACGAACGCCAGCGTTGCTGCTCCCCAGCGACAGGTGCGATTTGCGAAGAGAAATTTCGTACATGTGTCGATACCGCGGTGCCTGTGACAATGCACGCGTTATACGGTGTCGGCACGCGGAGACAAAGGTTGGGAGTATGTTTGGCCTATCTGCGACGTCTACGAAGCTACCAAGGGGTGGTTTTCTAATGGAGCGCTTCGTTTAAGCGCCGCACCGCACCGCGCCGCCTCGGCGGGTTATTTTACCTCATTCGCTAACCTCTCAAAAGCGATGCTTTTCTTTTGGAAATGCTTAGCTTACATATCGTACGTGTTGGCTATTAGTTTAACAGATGTTTATTTTTCGCAGAGGTCAATCACCTGCGGAAGCCGATTTGAATTTGTTAGAAACTGCCAGAAGATGCGAACTTTACGGCATGATAATGCATCCGGCCAAGGTAAGCGTTGCACGTTGAACGAAACGATGCGTATTTGTCGTGCACTCGATGACTTATCGATTTGTGTATGTATGTGTGTGTGTGTGTTTGTGCTTGCGTGCGTGGTAATTGACAGGACCAAGAAGGCGTGCCGTTGAATTTAGCCGTCGCTCATATGGGCATCGTGGTGTTTCAAAATTGCACAAAAATTAACACGTTTTCGTGGGCGAAAATACGAAAGATCAGTTTCAAACGTAAAAGATTTTTGATCAAGTTGCATCCCGAAGGATACGTAAGTGACGAACGAGCGTCGACGACGGTCGCGCAGCGGTTTTCTAGCCCGAAATTTACGTTTTAGGGCTATTACAAAGACGTCGTCGAATTTATATTCGATAATCGAAATCAATGCAAGAGTTTTTGGAAGAAATGCGTCGAAAACCACGGCTTCTTCAGGTGTTCGTTTGTGAAACATATGCCCAGACAGAAGGCTAGAGTGTTAAGTCGAGGGTCCAGTTTCAGGTTAGTATGTCAAAATGTCATACTCTAATAAGCTTTCGTCTATCTCAGTCGTCTTTCATGTATCTAGTTTTGTAGACGAGTTTCAAAAAATCATTTTTTTTTGCAGATATAGCGGCAAAACGCAGAAGCAAATGGTAGCCTACGTGCGAGAAAACTACGTTAAAAGGCAGACATTCCAAAGGTAGCGTTTTGTCATTTATTTATTTCATATTTTTGAAATAATTATTTTCGAGTAAAGCGTATTTTGAAAAAAAAAAAATCACCGTACTTGCGCGAATGTACGAAGTCGAAAGTATTGTAGTCGCTTTGGCCGAGAGTCGCTGGCATAAATGTCGTTCTTTGGTAACGTCGAGAATTTATTTTCATATTTTCAACAAAGCTACTTGAACGATTTTTCGACCACTTAAATCCCCTCAAAATGCGTTTTAAAACTTCCAACGATTTTATGTTTTGGTTATTTTGCCCCCCCCAGCCCCTAGGGGAGGAGGTAGGGCAATTTTAAATCTTGGGAGGTGGAAAAAAATTGAGTTGTGCACTGAAACACATTTATATGCTTTCTAGCGCGCCAAACCCTTTATCCGGCAATGTTTTTTAGATTCGTTCCAATAGGGGGGAAAAGGAATGTTCAAAATTGAATAAACTTTTAAATAAAATATTTTTTGGTATAATGTATGTTTTGTGATGCGATGAAACGGAATCTAGCAGTACGAGTGAGGGAGAGGGAGATTCAAATCCTTCCCAAAAATGAGATAAAAATCAAGCGGAGTATCGAAATATACGTTTTTCAACGCGCTAAAACCAAATCTGTCAATATTTTTTAGATATATCCCAAATGTGGGGGGGGGGCTTCAAAATTCCAGTAGAAGTTTAGTAGGTAAGTCTCAAAATGTAAGGTTTTTGGTGGACTGAAACCTAATTTATCGATATTTCTCAGATATGTCGCACACGGGGTAAAAAATATCACCTAAACTCTGAGTTGTTGCGTAAAAATTGTGAATCTTTGATTTTTTCAGGCGTTTTGAGACGTTTTTGAAGATTCATTGCTTGCTAACTCATCTAGGTTATGACAGGTTATGTTGCGAATAGGAAGATCTTGAAATAGACATATTATAGGGTCTTTGGGGCCTAAAATGGAACTTCTTTTTTAAGAATCTTCGTTTTTGGCCCAAAATGCGCAGCTAAATCGCGATTCTGACCCGCTGTGCGACGTAGTGTGCGTAACGGCGTACCAGAAAAATGAATAATTTTCGCGTAAAAAATATTGCAAAATTGGCCAACGTTTGTTCGTCAAATTGATGCCGTCAGACGCGTACCAGCGCCGCAGATGCACGCGTACGCGCCATAACCACTTTCCCTATTTTAGCACGAACGCTCGTTGTTCATCTGCCGCTAATACGTGACGGCCGGTGTCAACTTGACGGACGAACGTTCGCAATTTTTCAGATACTTTTTTACGCGAAAACTGTTCGTGGTTTCGGTACACTGCTTACAAAGTTTTTTATTCTGATTAGTCTTTTAAGCGCGTTGATAAATATTTTAATGGAAAAATAAAAACAAAATGATGCCTAGAGGTAGTTTTTAGAGGGGGTCGAAAGGTGGAAAAAATTTTTGTCAACTTTTTTCGAGGAGGACGGGGCTTTAAATAAAAATTTTGAAAAAATCTGAAAAAAGTTTCTTACAATAAAGACACCGCAGAGAATGAATTGCGACAAGCAGCCGAACAGCTAGCCAGCTACTAATTCGAAATTGGCTTTCGAAGACGTCCTAGTGTTTCTGTTGAGGAAACACCCGCGCCGTCGCGACAGTGATAGTGGCGATGTACTTATATATTATATACGTATTAGGTAATGCGTATTGCGTACGTAAATACGAGTATATTACGCATTTGAATACGGTCCATGCGATACAACAATAGTTACGATTTTTTTTTTATTTATTAACGAACGGATAACACACGTTCGTATAGGCTTTTTAAACGTAACTTTTCGCACATTTGCATGACCTGTTAGCGAAATGAAAATAAAATAAATTACAGTTGAGCTTACTCGTTAGCGAATATACTATTTTTACTTGCGCTTCTGTTCTTGTCGTTATTGCGAAACCGTATTTTTTTTTCAAATTCGATGTTTAGATTAATTCAATTTACGATGAAAAAAAAATACGAGCGTGTTTTCGATTAGAAAAAAATTCGTGTAGTCTTTCGTAGTGAAATGGAGGAGGAGGAGGAGGAGGAGGAGGGAGTGGGAGTGGGTTGGTAAGGAAGAGGAAAAAATACATTTTGCATGAATATTACATACTGGTATATTAAAGCGTGTAACGTATAGATATGCTGTCGCTTTGTCGATGAATTTGTTTTCGATGGTAGAATATTATGGACTTTCGGAGAATTTTTTTTCTTTCGTGCAAAACGGGTGGTGTTATGTCCCGCCTTTGCCCTCTCCCTTTTTTTTTTATTCTTTTAATAGAAAATATTTTAGAAAATTTGGCCACTTTTGCTGAAAAACTTTTCACCTAGCACATGTAGGTATTTTATTGTTTTACCAATTTTGTTTCGTTTTTTCGTTTTATTTTTATTTACTATTTTGTTTTTTTATTGTTTTATTTTGAAGAAATGATTTTCAGTTTTTTAGTTTTATGTGGCTCCTCAACACGGATGTTAAAAAAGAGATAAATTTAAATGCGAATTTTTTGCTTTAAATATTCGATTAATGGTGAATTTTAAAGTATTTTACGTATTAGCGGGTTCGCGGGTTCGCGGGTTTGGCGCTTTTGATGCGCTGCTGATGCAACCGCCGATGAATTTGTAAAATTTGGCTGACGAGCTTTGAATTTTCTCGCCATATAAATTATTAAAAAGAGTCGATGACGTCTTGAGATACGAATAGTTGGGGTTGCAAGGGTGTGGCGAAGCGCTGACGAGTGATTAGTGACAAGCACCCCGCGTCCCCGCTACGCCATAAAGCTGAGAATAAACTCGCCATATACCGGCATCGTTGGTTCTCAATAGCGGCAAAGAATGGTTTTGAAAATTGCCAAGTTGTTGGTTTTTGAGAACGACGGTGCTCGGTATTCGGTACCGCGTGTAAAATTTTTAAATACGTGAAAAAGCGAAAGAAAAAATATAAAGAAGCTAAACACGCGAGAAACGAAGAAATTTCGGCAGTAAACAGAACGCTGCTATTTTGTAATGTTTGTCCTACAGGTCGCAATCGTTCAGACATCAAAGCTCAACTCATTCAAGTGTGGTTAATGTTGGATCGAGTATATCGGCTCATCCGTTGTTACCATTAGGTGAAAACACCATAGGTAGGTTTATTATTCGTAATTAACGTTTGGTTTTCTTTTTTTCATTTTTTCATTTTTATTTATTTTTTTTACGTATTTTTTCATTTCGTGTTATACTTTTTGTTTAGTGTTCTTTTCGTTTTATTTTTTCCTCGAATTATGTCTTCGAGAACGTGTCGATGCGTTAAACAACCGATAAAAAAAGGAAATTAAATAAATCGTGTTTCGTCGCTTATTTTGGAGCCACATTTTGCGCTTTTTGTTGGTCTTGTTTTTTTTTTGTAATTTTTTTTTTGTTCCACTTTGGTTCGATCAAGTAATACGCTTCGTTTAAGCCATTTGCGACGCTTGTTTTTCTAATTTTAGACGAACAAACGCAAGATGGAAGTTTTGTAAAAAGTTTGCTTCAGGTAAACGACGACGATGGGTGTCGAAACTAGCTTTCGACCTTCGATAGCGAAAGCTTTCCACGTTTTGCGGTAATTTTTTTGGTTTTAGCTCACGTTTGGCAGAATTCTTAGCAAGGTTTATGAGCTGACGATGTAGTCCGATGGAGGGTTGTCAAATATTCCACCAAACGCCGTGAAAAACCTTATATCGAGAATTTTATGCCTTTTGTAGCTATCGCGCAAACTTATGACGGACGAAATTTGAAGAATTACCAAAAAATTATCGATTCGAAAAATGTTCCTTTTCAAAGTTTCCATAGTTTGTATTTCAAACATTTTTCTCGTAAATCACCCCAAGCCTGACAAAGTCGCCCCCATCTGAGTTATTTTCTAATAGTACGATGAAATTGCGCGGCGAAATTCGAGGAGATACGAAAAAATAATAGGTAGAACCGCGTTTTCGTGTTATCCAAAGTGATGCCACCGATTCCACTTCGCAGCCGAGTGAGCGTGACGCAAAACGTCGTCGGGAAAACTGTAAAGGAAAAATAGGGCTGAGCTATGCGATCATCGCGCGTAGAAAAAAAAGAAGCGCAACACGAGCTCGAACTAATGTAAGTGGTATTTTGTTTTGTTTTGAACAGCGGGTTCGGGAGCGTCTCTCTCGTGCGGATCGATGACGCTGTCGGGTTCTCTGAGCCCGACAATAGCCCCGGACGGTGGTCCACAGACAGCGCCGACGACAGCAACGGCAGCGAGTACGGCAGCGGCGGCGGCGGCGACGGCGGTCGCCGCGACATGGACGAGTACGCAGCAATTACACCAGACGCCGGCCGACGTTCACGAGCCAGCGACTACTTCGTCGGACATCACCTCGATCACTTCGCAGAGTCCGCCGCACCACCACCACCACCTCCACCACCACGATACAGGTCAGAAAGCTCATTATCATCGTACTTTCGCGTCAGCGGCGGCGAATCATTTCGCTGATAAGCATTCGAGCAAGGCGAGCGCAGCGCCGGCTGCGGCCGTCGATCGCGACACGGCGGCGGCGACGAGCGCCGTCGACGGGGACGACGAATACGTTAGTTACGAAGCGGAAGAAAATGTATATACCGAGTTTAGGTTCCCGATGTCTCGTACGCACAGGGTTGGGCAGGATAAATTCGGCAAAGGGGCGGGTAAAAAGAGGGCTCAAAACGAAAGAGGGGATATTAATCTGTTAGACGATCCGGATATCCTTAAGGATCTAGGTAAACCAGGACGCGACGAGTTCGCGTGGCAGCGTAGCGCCAGCTGCAAAGAGTTGGGTATGCTGTATCGGCAGGAAAGGTTGCTGAAGGCGGCTGACGCGAGCGTCGAGGCGAGAGCAACGGCCGCCGATCAGAGTAGTAAATTCGACAGTTTTAGGTATTGTTATTCGTGCCACGGTCAGGCGCCCGCTTTCGATAAGGGCGGCGTCGGTCGCGACATCGCGCCGGTCAACGCGCGCGAGCAAGCCGACGTAAAAGTGTATTCGAGCAGCTATCCGGGTACCGGTTCGACGCCGCATACGTCTGTCGAAAGTGACGAAGAACCGATGGCCGGCGGCAGCGTGTTCATTATGGACGCGGGCAACGTAGCGGGCGTTATAGGCGGCGAAGACGAAGACGACGACGCCGACGACGCCGTCGTCGTCAAGGACGACGACTACAACAAGGTCAGCCTCGACGACCTGAGCCACGACTCGTACGAAATCTTGGAAAAAGAGCAGGCGTTCAGGAGCCGCTCGAGCAGCGTCGAGTCGGACGAAATGTTCATCATGGAGAACGACTACCGTAGCGTTAGCAAGCACATATTGTGGCGCGAAGGCAGCGCTGACGTCGAAAAACGGCTGGGTTACGTGGAGCCGCGATACCGTAACATCGGTTTCAACGAGTTCAACGAGATTTGCAAACGCGGATTCGCGGCGCGTAACCGCGACACCAGTCGCTCGCACGGTAACATCAAGTTTAGCGAATTCGGCACGAAAAACGACGTCGGAGGGGCCGCGTCGTCGACGGTGGCCGCCTTCGACGTGGGCAAGACGTGCGCGACCGGGCGCGACCTCGTGTCGCGTACGAAAAGCGATCCGTACATGTTGAAGCAGAAATCGTCGAACAAGCAGAAGCTGTACGGCTTGCATCAGAAATCGTTCGAATTGCCGCCGACCGAATTCAACGACGTCATCGAGGACGACCGCTTCAGCAAGAGCACCGTCGACATTCCGTACACGTTGCGCATTCGCAACGCGATGAACGGCACGGCGCGCAACGCCGACGAGAATTCGGCCGCGTACGAGACGACGTTGCGAAGCCGCTCCGAGGTGGAGTTGGGCGCCGGAAGCGGCGATTCCAAGAAATCGGATCACGCCGCTTCGCAGGATTCCGGACTGTCGTTGTCGCTGGGCTGCGAAAGCGTCGACGACGCCGATATCGACCTGAAAAACATACTGCTGACGCGCAACAACTATGAACAGGTGGTGACCACCAAGAAGAGCACCAAGTTGATGTTGTCGTTGAGCGAAGAAACGCAGGAAAGCGTGCCCAGCGAGGAGCCGTCGCCCAGGGCCGAAGATCACGAAAGAAGCTTGGAGTCGTCGTGCTGTGCCGGCTCGACGTCCAACTCGCAACCGGCGCTCGGCGCGAAAACCAAGAGCACGTTGAGCGCGGACGATATCGTCGTCGAGAAGCACATAACTAAGGTGCGGAGTGTCGAGGTGCCGCCGAGAAAGGCTCATTCGACGAATAAAATACGTAAATCGCGCAGCGCCGAGACCTACGACCGCAAAGGCTCGTTTCTGCGAACGGCGGAGACCGGCTGCGTGGTGTCGGCGGCGACGGGCGCCGGCGGTGGCGGTGGCGGCGGATCGCGCGGCAAAAAGGAAATTATCGTCATCGACAGCGACGACTACCATTCGTTCGACGACTCCAGATCGGACAAACGCAGCGACGGATCGGACAGCGTGATTATCGTCGAGTATCGCGGTAACCGGCGCAAAAAGTTGAGCAAAAAAGCGTCGTCCGACAGTCGCGGCTCGCAGGCCGAAAGCGAGGCGAGTAGCTTCGACGCGCCTCGTATCAAGAAGAAAGACCTGAAGAAGCGAAACTCGTGTCAGGGTTATTTCGCCAAAGACCGTATACCGACCATCGAGATCAGCGAAGACGAAACGTACAAAGCGGTGGCGATCGATCAGTGCACCGGCACCGGCACCGTGCGACGTCGGTGCCGTTACGAATACTCGTCGGATGAACGACAAGCCTCCGGCTCGGATCTGAGTAAAACCGAAGTCATCAACGAAACGCAAGAGGAAGGCAGACCATCGACAACCGACGGTCCGATGACCGACGACGAAATGGAAAAGGACGTATTAGTCGTAGACAAAGCGGATGCGAACGGCGAAGCGGATACGCCGCGATCGCATTCGACGGACGCCGTAGCGCAGCAACAAACCGACGACGACGACGACCACAAAGAAGCTGGCGCTGAACGAGAAAAAATTTCGTCGTCGACGTCTCCGAAAAGAATATTGGACGAAAAGTCGCCCATATTGACCAGACTCGGCCTTTCCGAAGGTTCGGCTACTGCTCAAATCAATCAACAAAATCTATCGCCTTCGGCGGCCAGAAGGGCCAAGTCATTGGATACGCCGATCGTCTCGTTGCATCGGTTACCGCCCATAACGTCGTTCTCCAGCAAAGACGATACGGTCGATAACGAAGAAGGCGTCGTGCTGGAGGAGAAAACCCTTAAGCAGATGAAAAGCAAATTACAACCGGTTACGGAGAGCGCGCCCGAAACGATTGCGGAACCCGCTTCGATATCGGCCCGCGAAACCGAAATCATTACGCAGACTGCGACGGAAGAGCGGTTGGAATCGAAGAAGAAGACGGTGAAATCGACCGACTCGATAGAAGAGGCGTCGGCTGCGGTATCGGAAACGGCAACCACGCCGACCACCGTCAAAGTACCGTTGAGCGTGCAACTGAAACGCAACTCGATCGCTGCGGTCACAATGTGGAAACAAAGCTTGGACATGAAAACTGCCAAGAAAATCGAATCGGATACGCTGGCGTTGAGTAAGGAACGCAGTAAAAGCGAAGGATACGAGAAAAGTTTGGCCAGCAGCGGTTTGCAGACGCCCGAACGTAAACATAGCACGAGGCAGGAACGTTTGGACTCGTTCAAAAAGTTGAAAAATTTCTCGATCGAATTGTGGGAATCGGAAGACGTGGAGGCGGCTAAATTGCGTAAATTCGACGCGTCCACCAGCAAAGAGTACGACGACAACGTATTCGACGAAGAAGTAAGATCGCCCAAGTCGCCGATTTCGGCGAAACCGCCTAAACCGCCGAAACCGCCGAAATCGACGCTCGATCAACGCGTACCGGTGGCGGCGGTGGCAGCGACAGCAGCGACAGCGGTGGCCGAAACGAGAACTCGAGAGGAGCGCGATAATTCGCCGCAAACGGTTCCAACCTGCGGTGCGGAAACGGTTTCGCGAACAGGATCTTTAGATGTGTCGGAAATGTGCGCGTTGCCGCCAGAGCGAACCGAGATCGCTGGACCGGCGTCGACGCCGGAGCCATTAGCATTACCAACGACGTCGTCACCAACCGCTCCGGATAAAGATTTACCCGAGTCGCCGAGAATGACGGAGGCGGATTCGTCGGGCGAACGTAAATCGTTAACGTTGGATTTCGAAGGCGCCTTCACGCCGCAACAAATCCAAGAAATGGAAATCATTCAAGGCCTGTTGAACGCTTCGCCGACGACAGCCGAAGCGAAGGCGATTCCGGAGAAGCGTAGTTTCGACGAAGAACCGTCGAGCAGCTCGTCGATAAAACCGGAACCGCTGAAGCCGTACCCGTTAGAGAGTAGCGGCAGCTCCAGCGTCGAGGAAGCCATCCTGCCGCCGGACTACGTGGACGACGAAGAATTGCCGGACGTGACCAGCGTGAATTATATGCTCGATCCGGCAGCCGCGTTGGTCGGCAAAGGAGGCGGCCTGTGCGGAACGTTCGGTTCGGCGGGTGGCTTCTTCTCGTTGTCGAGGACTCTGTCCAGAATCAGCGAACGTAGTACGACCTCCGAGCAGGAGCGCACCGACGTGGACGAAGATTCGACGAAACCGCTAAGCAGGTCGTTGTCCATCGACGACAGTATCATATCCAGCGATCAACATCCTAGCTTCTCGTCCGACCCGCCGTCGGGCATGAATTTGGAAAACGTTTTCGACGAGGACGACGTAGCGACGGCGACAGCGTTGCCGATGGCTGCCGCTACCGAAGCGGACGACGACCGGCTCGACTTCAACATACCGCCGCCTTTGCTGTCGGGCGACGAAGAATGGCCGTCGCCTCCGCATTCGGCCAGCTCGGCCAAAACGCCGGTCATCGATAACGAACGCTACAGCGCGGCGCCGTTACCGCGTACTCCGCCCGGCGCGGCCACGAAGCGAAGCGACGACGACAGCACGGAGGAGAATAAAACACTGCAAGACGAAGAGGTGCTCAGCGATCACGACGACGGCAAAATTGCGTACACGAAAGAGATGCAAAGAGCTCGCGGATCGATCGGCGACGATACATCGGCCGGTATCACGACGTCCGACTGGAGCAGCAGCACCGGAACGACGATAAAGCAGGCGCACGGCTGCAGCGCGGCGACGTATTGCAGCAAAAGCGAGGATAATTCGTTGGCCGGCGAATACGGGCAGTCGATGTCGACGGACATGGCGTCCGAGTCGCGTAAAAGCAGCACCGACGATCTGGCTCCGATGCCGCTGGAAAAGAAGTACCTGACGTTGGATCGCAAGCAGACGTCTTTCGAGCGTCGGCAAATCTTCTTCCCGCCGTCGTTCCACTCGTTGGAGGACGAATACGATTCGCCGTACACGGAGTCGGAAGATACGCCCTCCAGTCCGATACCGTCGCACGTGCTACGTAAACCGCCTCCTCCTCCGAGGCATTTCCAAACGCCGACGTCCGCCGGCGACACCTCCACCGCCGCCACCGTACCGCCTCCGATCGCGCAAAAGCTACGCACCAAGTGCGAACGCAACCGCGCCGCTAAATTCCTGCCGCATTACACCAGCAGCAGCATGTCCACCAGTCTGGAGTCGCCGACCAGCGCCGAAAGGAAATTCGCCAAATCGGTGGCGAAGGCGAAATGCTACTCGTACTACTCGTTGGCCCGCAGTCCGCCCAGCGACGGTTCGTCTTCGTCGCCGGACGCGCCCGAAACGCCGCTTACGCCAAATACCATACCGCGCGTCTCCAAAAGACGCCGTAATCCGCATACGATGCGTAGACGCCAGCAGCGCGCCGAAACCCACAGCAAACCCGTCGACTACTCTACGTCTCCGTCGTCCGCGCACACCCCCCATACGCCCAAACAATTCCATTATCCGCCTCGCCGAAGCAGGCATTAGCTTAGCGAGTCGCATTCGGTATCTTTTTTTACCCTTTCGATTGTCACTTGTCACCTCGTCGTAATCTAGTCTAGTCTAGTCCAGTCCAACTGTTTGCAGATTTTTACGCTATTTTTAATCTATCGTCGTGATTTTCGTTTGTTTAACGATACACGCCCATAAAGTGAAAGTATCTATTAAGGTGGCCATAGCGTTTCACGAGCCTTCACCAAGTATTTCCTAGATTTTTGTCTTTTAAATTACGAGTAACTCTAAAGCGTACCTAATCTACCTTTACCTATTATCTACGTAAGATGTTCGTTATTTTGCTCAATCAATTCGATCGATGTAGAGGAGATGAACAGTCTGATTTGTGTCGAGGTTGTAAAATATTTTTATATTTGTCCTTATTTTTTCCTCGCGTTTTTATCGGTCGTTCGTGTGTACGTGTACGTCTGTTTCGCATTTTTCCCCCTTCCTCTCACTTTCTCAACATTTCGTTATCGACCAATGGACTCACAAAATCGTTCTAAGTATGTAGAAAATTTTCACCTTGTCGCATAGCCGTAGCTGTCGACTTTTATTCGCTTCAGGATGTGATGTTCTTTTTCCTTTTTATTTTTATTTTCATTTTCATTTTTATTTTCATTTTTCGTTTGTCATTTACTTGTTTACGTATTCGTCACAAGCCGCACTGTCGTCGTTCGTTGCCGACGTCACGTCGTGATTTTATTGGCGTGGGCCGTGCACAAAATATTACCCCAACGTACTAATTTCAAAGATATGCGGTAATTTTTTTAAATTCAAACACTTACGCGATTACTCGGTAATTACTACTCGTTCGGGTGCCTCTTCTGAAGCGTATAATATTCGTCCACAGGCTATTAAATCGTATCCACGTTTATTTGAAAATAAGAAAATTTTTTGCTCAATATGGTTATGGTCGAAGCAACCAATCGGTCTTCTTAATTTATGTTTTATGCTTTAAGCCTTCGTGAAAGCACATTACGCGTTATTAATAAGAAAATTTACTATTAGCGTTTTCGTCTTCCTCTCTCTCTCTCTTTCTCTCTCTCTCTCTCTCTCTCTCTCTCTCTCTCTCTCTCTCTCTTTCTTTCTTTCTTTACTCTAATGAAAAAGAAATCACCATTTTCGTTCAGCGTTAATTGCCGATATTTCTGTGGTTTTTTTTGTGTTTTTTTCTCTCCCCCCCCCCTATCGTTTCGACGTATTTAATGTATTACGTACTCGTACCTTAGGTACAATTAACCATTTTTTCAAGTTTGTTTTATTTTTTTGACGAATTACGTATTTTCTTGGTTGTAATCGCTGATTTGAAAAATATCTCGTTTCGGTAGATTTGCAATGGTAATTGGTTTCGATTTTTGTTACGTTTTATATTTTTCCAAGATTAAAAATTTATTTTTTTTTTGTTTTAGTGTTACCATATTGTAATTGTTTCTCGAATTCGTTCGGATATATTCGTAGTAGGTTGTTAATATTGGTTACGCGGTATTTAATTATTTAAAGATTAGGTTTTTTTTGTTTTTTTTATATTTTGTATATTCACGATGATTCGATTCACCCGAAATCGTGATTTCATTTGTAAATACGAGTTACGAAATTCGTTTTTGTCTTTTCTCATTTGTAGTAATTTGTTATTTGAGCGTTGATTGATAACGTAGCTTATTGATAGGAAAATAGGCATCGAACGAGTATTGTTTAATGGAAAACCCTCTTCGAAATGAATGGTTTTTAGGAGGCGAGAAGTTGAAGAAATATTCGAAAAGCTGCGAGTAGCTTCAAAGGGCAGTGCTCAGTGCCCATCTTGCTTTAAAATCTCACATTTGTGTGCAATTACGTAGTTGAAATCCGTCGAACGATCAGAACGCAGAATATTCGAAGGGTTGGGGTTGTGTGGAGTTTTGTTAAAATGTATTTTAAGAGGATTGAATGAAGAAAAAAAATCTGACAAAATTACACGTTATTTAGACGGACAACCCGCACCTATGATCGAAATTTCTTGACCGAAAATTCGCTATAGCCGTGGGGCTCAGCCCCCTTCCCCACTTCCGGATGATTTCTAAATATTTTTTTTTCATTTAGATTGTTTTTCGTCATTGAGCGGAAAATCCGCATTATGGACCGATTCACCGTAGTTGATGAATTACACTCTTTTGGAGGTTTTTGAACTTGGTTTTCTTCTATTTAATTCTGTAACTTTGTGGGGTTGAGGTCGACCAATATTTTGAAGTGTAAATTTCGATTTATCGTCTTTTTCTCGATCATTCATCTTTCAAAAGGCTAGAACATATTGTTACTATTTATCATCTCGTTCGCGAACGTTTTACCGTAACGGAGCTGATTCAAAA
Source organism: Maconellicoccus hirsutus (assembly GCA_003261595.1). Lineage (NCBI taxonomy): Eukaryota > Metazoa > Arthropoda > Insecta > Hemiptera > Pseudococcidae > Maconellicoccus > Maconellicoccus hirsutus. Next base: position 19,556 of record QBDW01004767.1, read on the forward strand.
GTAAATTACCAACTTTTTACTTTTCGAATAATCGGCGCGATCTACGTATTCGTTATGTACGAGTATTATATACGAGTAGATGTTTACGTGTACGTGTAGGTGATTCGACAATTAGCAAACTATGTTACGTTTTTTTTTTTATTTTTTTTAAATTAATTTTTAATCGAATTGTTAAAGAAGAAAATTCATTCGAGAGCGAAACTATGCGCACGTGGAATTCTCGAATGACTTACTCAAGTGTTACCAATTTTTTGTCATATGGTAAGGAAATTTTAACTCTTTCGTGTTCGATCGAGTACACGAGTACGGCGAAAATACACGCATTAAATATTAAATACGAGTATATTAATCGAATCATTTTGAATAATTTTTTAAAGCGATGGTTGTGTGTTTACATTTAAATTTAACGAAACATTTTATCTTGTTCCTATGTATCGTAATTTTTTTTTCAAGCTTTTTAGTTGAAAAAGTGTGGTAACGCGGTTATAAATTTATACGTAGCACATGCTACGTCGTAATGTTTTTTTCTTTTTTCTTTTTTTTTCTTTTTTTTTTTCGTTTTCTAATACCGTATTTATATTAAATCGATTAATAATAATTTTTGTCATTGTTGATTTATAATGTGCATTTAATTTCAATTTGATGCGTAAGGTGTTAAATTTCTCAATAAATTTATACTTTATTAGGCGCGTTTCTTACACGTATAATTTTTCTAACTCTTTTCACGTGAACGCGTTCGGAGTTTTGGAGTAAGTTAAGAAGTATTGTTGTTAATATTGGTTTAATTTTTTCTTTTTGAAAGCTGAATGGTAAATTTTGTTAGCCTGATGATGAATTTACGTTGCAATACGAGTATTTTATTGCGCCAGAGCTTTAACGTACGCATAAGTTATACTGTATCTGTGAATTTGAAAAAAAAAAAAAATGGATAAATGTGAGAAATTATTTTTTCGCGATTTTTTTTATTATTTAATTTTGCATGTAATTTTTTGAACGTGAGCTTGATAAGAGTACGCGGTCTATTGTTTCAAGGTTTGTTATATTTCGCGTTATTTTAGCTTTTTTTCCTCCCGTTTATTATATTCATAATTTTTATCGATAGCGCGAATTTGTTTGTCAATTCGCAACGATTTGTTTTACTCGTACGAGCGTCGTGCCAGCTTGTAGTTTTTCGATAGCTTTGTAGTATTAACGTATTATTGTGGAGAAATAGGCTTAGAAAAATGTTGTTTTTTGTTCAACAGTGGACGAAGTTACAAAGATCGATAATAGCACGAGTCAGAATGCAAATAGCCTAAAAAAGAGCGCCTCGTACGCGTCCAGCAACGGCGTCCATAATGGTAATCAAATCGTCGTCGAAGTCGAAACGAATATTGCGGTGTACAAGACGAACGGAATGTTGCCTAATTCGTAGTGAGTATATGGTTAGCGACGCCGATCTTACATTTACGGGTGACGTGGGGGAGAGGTGCGCGCTCTGATAATGTGAACTATTAGATTCGAAAATTTCACTTAGTTTTACCAGCAGATACCTAACGAAAAGTAAGTGGACCCGCTAGGCATCCGTAAAGCTAGGTCCATACGATCATGCATATTGCGCAAACAGGCCCGGTTGCGCAATATGCATGACCGTGTGGACATCTAATTATTTCTCAGTGCATGAGATTGAACGCTCATTAATTTGATTGACGAATTTCAAACGGCGTTGGAAATTTTCAGTGAGTTTGCTCAAGTCAGGTTCATTGCGCATGCGTTGTAATGTACTTCTTTAATTCTTGATGGGAAATGTATGATACCAGCAATTAGATAATGTGATCCATCATTATTATTTTAAAAAACTCGATAAATGAAATGATTAAAGAATAAATTAATGAGAAAAAATATCA
>QBDW01004769.1:0-19861 GCA_003261595.1 Maconellicoccus hirsutus
ACATCAACAGAAAATATTTTTCTATTACACAAACAATCATTGCTTGTATGTACTTGAATTTTGATTTCGTAAACCCAAAGCGATCGTTGGAACGAATAAACTGGTAGCTATACGTTTTTGATTTACAAACAACTGAGAAAAGTTTTTAAAGAAGTGTTTGAAATTTGATGTTGTCATTGTTAAATACTGTCTTATGTAATAACCACTCAAATAGGCAGCTGCGTAATACGAAATTTTATTAGAAAAATGGATGTACTTATTTTTACGTACCTAATTGAATAATATGTATAAATGTAATAGGTACCTTACCTATAATGTGACGCGATATTTTCACACTTTTCCAAATACGTAATGTTAAAAATATAAATTTTTACAAATTTTTTTTATCTAATACATACATGATCATGGTTACACATAGAATATACCTACCTAGTAAAAATTACATTCCTCACTTTTAAAAAATATATTTAAGAATAGAAATTTAATAGCCAATAGGTACCTACCTATATACTTAGATACATTATTACATCAATATCAACTTTATCATTTTTTCACCAACCTAAAATTTCAGGAAAATTAAGAAAATATTACCCTAAAGGTTGAGTAGATCGTGTGTTATAAGTAAATTCCCAACTCAAATCGTCCTTTCGGAGCGAAGCATCGCACAGAATTACCTGCGATAGGTTTGTTTATTATTAGCAAGTTTAGTAGAGGTATCTTATCCCAATAAAACCGATTTGGTTTCATTTTTACCTACCGAATGATTTATCTATTTAAAGCAACCACAAACAAGAAACAATTACTAATTCTAGTTAGAAATTTTTGTTAATTTGTAAAAAATCAAAAATTCACGACTCGATCGAGCATTTTTTAAAATAGGTAGATTATTCTCATATGAAAAAAATCCATATTCATGTTGTTTCGCTAAAATAACGAAGAATTTCTTCATATCAGTAGCAAAAAATAAAAAACGAGAAGACTGCAGGCAATCGATTGCACGTTAGAATAGCATAAGTCATAAAAACATTCAAATAGAGAGATAAAGTGAATCGGCGATAGGTTGACAGCTTGACACATACGTGTACAAATATAGAATGATCAATTTTTTTGTTTTCAGATTTCAAAAATCGCCTAAGGTCTAAGTCAAGTTACCAACCATTTCAGCTGCGCTACACGTATCGTCAAGCATTTTTCTTTAACATCCACGTGGACAAACCACACCGTGTTTATATAATTTATTGGAAAATCTACCCTCCGCCAGGAAAGCAACTGCTCTGTATGAAATGCAACGGTGTTCCTTTCGAATGCATGTATCTAAACAAGCGCCGGCGCGGAAAAATTGATTTTTCAAATCTCGCTCATTGTTATGTTTTCAACATTAGCTATCTTACGACACTTATTTTGTAGATTATATTACCCGGTATTTATATTCGTTTAGGGTACATAAGCATATAATTTGATAAGTGTTTATACAAACTGAATTCCTTATTGTTTTACCGGTTTGGTTTATTGTCTTGGAAAACCTGTACCAACATCCGAGGACCTTAAATAATAAAGCATGCTCTGTGATTGAGAATATGAATGAATGAAGACTAATTTATTATATATTCAGGTAAAGTCAACTTTTTTGCACGTTATTTTTCGAGTTATGGAAAAAATACATCGTTTAGGTGATTGAAAAAAGTTATTAAAAAACAGCTTTCGATGAAATAACGACAAATGCGTTGTAATTAATATTTCAAACATTGCGGCGTGACGCCGGCCATTTGAATATCCAAGATTAATCATTCGCTAATGCTCAACTATGCATTTATAGTTTGTTGGATTCATAATATTGACATTAGTTCCATGGCCTGGTCCAAGTGTATTCAAAATAAGATGTCCCCGAGATAGTTCTACCATCGTGAGACAAATCATTAAAAATGTAAGTTTAATTAATTATCTATGTACATGACTAATTTCATCTCGAAATGTAAAAATTATGACATGTCTTTGCATAAATTGCAACCAACTTATTCAGATGAGTTGCTCATTTTAATTCGTATTTATAAATGACAATTGCGTAAGTACCAAGTAGTTAGATAAAGTAAGCAAATTATATTTTCACTTGAGTTATTCTTCGGCGGAAAAGGGAAATATGAAAGCGATAATTTCAATGCATAGATACCTACCTAATACTTGACTATCCAGTCATTTATCACCAACTGAGTAGTTGATTAACTATGATAGCAATTTCAAATAAATTTACGACTACGTTCTTGAAATTTAAAATTATTATAAAGAAATTATTTATGAAATTAATACGGTTACCAGGTATCTCCTGACATAATGGTTTCTTGTACTAATGTGTAGTTTACCTACTCAACAGGTTATTAAATTGATAAGTACGAGAATATTTCGCTATATACAATATACATATTTATTATGAATAATGCATCAGTGTAATAAATAAAAACAATTTCAAATATTTGAAAGATTTTACAAAATAGAAACATTTCATTTGTAAATCTATTTATTCTCGTCAACACTCTCTCTAGCAAGATATAGGCCTACCAATTAAAAGTAAAGAGGCACTCATGAACAATTGTTCAATTTTAATTTAATTTTCATCGCAAGAATGAAAATAATTGCGATGCATAAACCAGTCAATTTATGTCATAGAAATGGATCTCTGTGTTGGAGAAATATCAAGTAAAATTACCTTTGGATTGCCCATTTCATCTACAACGAGATATATTTTATCCTCAAGAACTAGCAAAACGACAATACAGAGTATCACAATGGACGTGTGCTTTTTGTGGAAAATCTTTTTATCAAGAAAAACATTTAGATTCACATTTTGACAATAGACATCGCAATAAAATAAACATGGTAAGTGTGAAGTGATACCTACTATGTCATGATTAGAAATTATTTTACTGAACATTTTTCTTATTTTATTTGATAGGCAGAAGATGCTGTTTGCCTGGCGGACTACTGCGATATAATGCGATGCGAAGTATTACAAGCTCAAAATGAAAAGAAAAATGCTTTAGGTGGAACCGAATTTACTCCGCTGAGCAAAAACGTGAAAACTACGATTACTGATTTGGAGGTTTGGCGAGAGCCAACGCAACGTAATGCTCTTTCCGTGATAACTAATTCAATCAATAAGCCTGCCGCTGAATCCGTCAGAAAATCTCAATCGAAACAGCATAATTTATGTGATAAGTATGAATTATCTATTTAATCTATATTTTGTCGTAATTTTAATATTATTTTTTAATATTAAAAATCAGTTACCTTATCAATTGGGAAAAAACATTGCTTGAATAATAAACGAAACCTGCAATGAGATATCTGAGGTAAATTTCATAATTAGAATGATTTTATGATCGCAGATCTGAAGCTCCAAAAACGAACAATTTTCAAGAAAATAATTATACTGAAAATAAATGTGAAACATTAGTAGATTCGGTTGTTCCACCTAGACAACGTTTCGTTGAATTACAAAAACTTAAAGCCAATTGTAAGGGAGAAGATTTACTTAAACTAAAACACAAATGTGAGGTAATAAATGAGTAGAATTTATAATTAGTAAATACTTAGTGATTAAAATTTAATGACGCTTTCATAACTATCTTTCATCTTTTCTAAGTTTTTCATATCACATATAATTTTTTTTTCAAGGATCTAGTAAGAGACTGTATTGCTGGATTATTGGTCAATTTATCAGTTCAAGATTTCAAGGATATTGAGGGTAATTTAATTTCATCACTTAGCGTTGTTTAATCGGTAAAAAATGAGCATGTAAATAAAATTTGTTCTAATACAAACAGAGGAACTTAACAATGCTGTTTGTTGGTATCTTACCTGTGATCGATATTGGGAAGATACTCAATCAGATACCAAACATTTTTCAAGAGGACTGATTTGTACAGCTGCCGTAGCGCTCTGTTTTGGCGTTATCTTATGCTATTATATAATATGGATATATTTCGAGTAAGTTATTATACAGTAAGAAGCTAAGAACACATTCACGTTGTTAGATGTCTCCTAAATGCTGACTATTTTCATTTGTAATTGAAATCATGCATGTATGCGCAGCACTGGTGAATTGGGAAGTATAGATGAAAACATATTAAGGCAGAATCAATCGTATCGATATATCAAACAATATTCTGACGAATATTATCCTGCTTCTGATGAAAATCCGCCCAATAATGAACACTATATTTATGTTACTTATCCGCCGGAAATTAAACGAAAATTACTCGACAGGTAAACGTTTTCCCTAGAATTTTTTTTAATGTTTGCCTAAAAACAAGCCTAGGCTTACCACAGAATAATATTTTTATAAATGTGTTTCATATTCAGCTGCTACAACAGAACTACGCGATTATGAAAAGTAAATCGACGTATCTATTTATTTAATCACGATTTCTATGGAGAAAGTTGTGACCACAATTTCAAAAAAAAGTGAGAAAATAATTTGAAAATATACAAAATTGTAATCAAAAGCATGTTTACGTTCAATAATTTTTTCAATGATTATTTTTTCGTTATAGATGATAAATTGGTAACCTAAGGCGAAGGTTCAATTCAATTACATTATGTAAGACAAAGTCCATTCATTGTAGATTCGCTGTGGATAAAATAGTTGCAATTTTTTTTTTTCGTATAAACGTAATAACAAATAAGCAAAATTAAAAAATAATTTTGGCACTTTATAACGCTATTGACTTCTGTATACATTCTATGTATTGATTTTTTTTATTTCGATTAAAAATGTCAAAAATCTAGATTGTTGTTTTTTCAATATAAATAAATTAACAGAGAAAGTAGGCCAGTCGAGTTGCAAAATCAAGATTTAATCGATTGAACCATGTTCAAAAAGGTAAGTAAGCAAATGCTAACAAAGTATCAAAATTTCAGAAATAATCGAATCAATAATAACTTAAATAGGTATCATGCGTAGGTATTATTATTTTTGTAATAATTTTAAAATACAGATACTAATTGAGCATACTATCTTTAAAGTGCGATTTGTTCCAATCAAGTGTGAGTATTTTTTTCATAATAATATAAATTAAAAACGGGAAATTCGCATTATCTTCTGATCACACAATATTTTTAGGCAGCCTGATCAGTGCAATGCGGAATATCTATTAAATTAAACTAAAAATTCTTTTTAAAATCATATTACTACACCCATCACCTCCGTTTTCTTTTTTTGTGAATATGGTAAGGAATAGTGGAATCCAGCCGTGTAACACCATCAACTAAAGGACTACATTTATTTGGTAAGGTACCTAATATTCCAGTAGCCAGTAGTCTTTCAAGTTCCAGCTCAGAGTGAAGAAAATGGTACACAATTTCATCACCTGTTTAGATTAAAGGGAAGAATCATACAAGAATGAAGAAATCACTTTCATATACCATTTAGGTAGTGAGGTCTAGGTACCTTACAGACGCCATGTTTCGTCGTATGCAAAATACACGTCTTTCTCATTTTTCAAAGAACTATACAGTAACTGTGAATTTTTCTGATTATGAGAGATTTTACTAATGAAATTATGAAGTTAAGGAAATATTTTATTCATTTGCCTATTGTACCTAAATCTTAAATAGGCAGAGACCATTCAAGCATGTACCATCGTACGTACTGTGCGATAAGTTTTAATGATTCAGTTACTATCACATGAATTAGATTTAAATCTAATCAGACGTCTTGATTAGTAACATTAAAATGAAATTTTAATATTATTTTTAAATCCATGTACCTACCTAATAATAACACATTTAATCCGATTTATAACCAATTAAACATCAATCATATCATTCGCAGAATAAGTATCTACTTAAGTAAATTTCACTTGATTTAATCGTTATTTAGCAATGAGTTGACAAATCTGAAGAAATACAATTTCCTTATGATGTGGAAAATCTCAACGCATGCGTTTTTTAAACGTGTATGATCAACAAATCAAAGGAGGGTCCTTTTTCATCGACTTGACCAATTAAAATATGACGTTTCTCGCTATGAAAAGGCTCGCAAAAATTACACAAAGGAATTATTCGAAGGCGGGATTACATAATTTAAAAACCCCTACAAGTCAATGTAACTTTCACCCATATACATTCCTTGAGCTAAAAAATAACAATGTAGAATTTACTCGATGGCTTCGACATATTGTAAATACAGTGAGTTTGTTTCCGAAATGTGAAAAGCGATAAAATAAACGAAACTTTTATTATTTATCGTTTCATGTTTTCAGATCGTGACGACGATTCGGACTTATGTCCGTTGAAGTCATCATCATCATGTTCATCATCGAATATGGTACTATTACATAACCAGGTATGATCGAGGTATTTGACTGCTTTGAATGTAATGAAAATTTCAGTTTTGGCTTAAAAATCCAACTGCTTTACTTTTTTTTCCAATACAAAGCTTCATTGCTTCCAAAAAGTTATTTGCTTAAAGAGTTATACTAATAATACACGTGCAATAATAGCTTTAAAATTACATCTGATTTACGCTTCATTTATTTTATCACATTTTCCAATAAATGCCTAATGTCTGTATTATTCAGATTAAACAAAAGCTATAATAATGATGCAGGCAAATAAATTTTTAGAACAACTTATTCAAAAAAATTTGTCTCAAATATTTAACTTGAGTTGGGTGGTAAAGATGAAAGTTGGGAATAAACAAAAATCGCCTTCAAAAGACTTTCAATTTCTAATTTTTAAAAATCTCGTCCAAAGTGATGTTTTCTTCAAATCACCAAACAATATGAAATCCTATTTTTATTTCGGGAATTTTGAGACAATATGCACAATTGTGCATGTACTTACATGTACGGCGATGTCACTGGTTAAACGCTTTTTAAACTAAAATAATCAACGATTTCATAGCTAAATAGATGTGAGAAAAAAAAACAGAAAAATATTAAAAGTAGGTTATCAATTTCCAAGTAAATTGTAAAAATATTCATTTGTAATAATTGTTTTTCGTTTATATTTTTGATGAAAGCTTCAAATTGAGAAACGAAAATTTTCCAGAATCAAAGTACATAGGAAAATCAGATTGAAAAACTAATATAGGGTGTCCTAACGATCCGTTTACTTGAACAAAGTCTCAAATATATTTAATAAAAATAAAAATAATGGCATGTTAAACTAAAAAATTAAAAAATAAGTTCATAAATTTTGAATGAAAAAATCTCTAAAATCGAATTTTAAAACGCACGAATTAAATAAGGTACTTATTAATTTCTAGAAATTTCTAAATTTTTAATCGCAAAATCCACTAGAATGACTGATAATGAGAGCCGTTTGAAACGCTGTCGTAATGACATTGCTACTTAAGTCTTTATGCCATCAGAGAGATGATCAAATTTTGGGTGTACTTAGGTTCATTTCTATTTCTACCGAAAGCTGCATGAACCGTTTCTTCCTCACCAGTAATAACCAATCATTGTCGAACACTCGAGCTTATCAAAATTTCGAAAAAGCATTATTTGACCTCATTGATTCAATCAATTCAACTAACGAGTATTTTAGGTTCAATAAAAAATTCAATTTTTTCAACTCAGTTTACATATTTCAATTTGGCCAACTTCAATTCACTTAGGTACATCATTGTATGGTTGAACATGAAGTAGTGATTACTTCTCAATTACTTGTAACCCATTAAATCAATGCTTTAAAAGAAATCTTACCTCAGTGATTTCCTTAAAACTGAATCGAGTTTCTTCGTTTCATTTTAATAAGATGATTTCACTCATTACGTCATCATTAAGCCTTAGATAGTAATCTCTAATGATGATCATCTTCATTTACTTAATGATTATAATGTATAATTACCTACGTCTAATAATAATTTTTAATCAACCAAGAAAAAATGCTCTAGGGGATTAAAAAAAATTCTCATCATTACGTTTGATACTACTATAACTTTAACAGGGATGTGCAGAGGAAATCAATTATACAGGCCCCCTTCCCTTGAAAGAGTCCGATACTTTTTCCAGGGGCAGGTCTTTTTTACAAAGGGACCATTATTTTTTACAATGGCTTAAAACGCACGTGAGCCCCTAAAAAATTTGGGCCCGAGAGAAAAACCCCCTTCTCCCTTCTGGTTGGGCATGAATTTTAAAATAGTAATGATTCGATGTCTCTTTTTTTAAGATGAATCAAGTATTCCTCATCATCAAAAATTTGCTTATGATTTATTGTAAGATATCTTTTACCTTGTCTACATTAAGTATCATGTGATTGCCTAATAACTTTGGTACATACTACATACTATATGTATCATTGTACCTACCTATGTACCTTCTACTTTTATAGATACCTTGCTACATACCTAGCTGCCTACCTACATATTTTTGTAACAAAATAGTGACCTAATAAGCAATTTGTTTATTAAATGAAAAACGGAGTGAATAAAACGCCAGTGGTAGATGAAAAAATCTATTTTGTTTCACGGTTGATAGTTTCGAGGATAATATGATTTCTAAACGAAGGAACGTCGAGGTAAAAGGAGTATTGTCTAGGGACACATTGTGCGTACTCAAATGTCAAAGGATGCATCTGCGTTTTTGAACCGGAACGTCTAAATATTCACTTTTAGTATGAAGCGTATTATAATTTTCATCCCTAGAAAATTAATTTTTATCGCATCAGTCAACATATAATAATGAAAACGTTGAAAACCGTGACTTATTTCAATTAGTGTTAAATCTATGAATATTATTTATCAGCAAGTAAATTAAAATTGTTTATTTGTTATTCGGTCAGATTTTTATTTTATACTTATAAATATAATCTTTTTATTCCCAGGCATTGGCTAACAATACATTTACAAATTTTCGAAGATCATCGATACCAGATGATGGCACAAATTTCGAATTCTCCGATGATTTGGACACATTTTCCGAGCTTTCGTTCATGCCAAATTCATCATACAATTTTATGGACACAACACCGTTGCCTAGTTTTCAAGAAACATACTCAAATGTAGGGTTTAAAGTTGAGAATGATCATTTTTGCGACGTACAGCTTCCTCTACAGCCAAATCAACAATCCCATTGCATACCAGTACGTAATGACGTACAAGACATGTTCTTTTCCGCGCCTCAATCTTGCATGGCAAATGACGCGCAAAACACTCAACGACAATTACCCATGTGCCATGGCCATTTAAACGTCTACTCGGCCAATTCAAGATCGCAATCAATTTTCGAAGGCGTAGAAAGCGTGAAAATCGAACCGATGAAACACTCGCCGTCGTATACGTACGATATGTTCAACAGCGGAAACGGAATTATGCAAAATTACGAAATGAAAAATCGCCATAGCAGCGCCGCAACACAGACTTATAATTTTCACAAGTAAACAATTCACCTAAACAGCGAACTATTTTGATGTATTTATTTCCCCATTTGAAATTTTTAGCCATCGCGAAACAAAACCTAAATACGCGGCGATCAACGCGATGTCTACCAATTTTGAGAATGTCTCCATGGTAGCAATGAATGCATCTCGTTCATCAAATTATTATTCAAAACCTCCTCGAGGCGATTTGCACACTACACCAACAAATGTCCCAGTTACACATCACGATGCGATGACAACACACACACAACGAGAGTATCCATCAAATTCTCACGTCGTTTTGCACACACCTACATCTCAATTATGCGCTGTTTGTGGGGACACCGCTGCGTGTCAGCATTACGGCGTAAGAACTTGCGAAGGGTGCAAAGGTAATTACTTTAGTTATTCATGGCGATATCTAAATGTGTCCGTGTTAACGCATCGATTCGTAATTCCGCATTGTACAGGGTTTTTTAAACGAACCGTCCAAAAAGGATCAAAATACGTGTGTTTGGCCGATAAATCATGCCCGGTTGATAAGAGACGACGTAACAGATGCCAGTATTGCAGATTCCAAAAATGTTTATCAGTTGGTATGGTTAAAGAAGTTGTTCGAACTGACTCGTTAAAAGGTCGCCGAGGGCGTTTACCTTCCAAGCCTAAATCTCTGCAACAGTCCAATAGTTGTTTAACAAACAACATATTATCGAACATGATTCGAACACATATTGATATTTCACCGGAATTAGCGAATCTTGATTATACGCAGGTATATGTCTCAAGCTAATCTAGCGCTAGGAAGTTCTGTGCCGAAAATTTTTCTTATTTGCGTGTACTTTCAGGTTGACATGGATTGAAATTAGTTATTACAATAGTTACGAGGGATTTTTCTGCTGTGTTTCATTATTCAATCTATATACATGAGTATAAACTGTCTGTACTGAAACTAGGCTTAAGTCTATAGCAATTGACGTAAAAAATTAAATTTGTTCATTTTATTACCAAAATAAAAATTACATTAAATTTCAATTTATATTTATTCAAAAAAAAAATCATGTTGAAGCAAACGACGAACAATTAAGGTAGGTATGAAAAAAAAGTAATTGTTGCATAATCTATTCTAGAAAAATCCAAACATTTTCTACTCGTATTCTATCAAAATAATTTCGATGAAAAGTTAATGTTCCAACATCAATTCACATATTTAAATATTTCTGGGAATTCGTTTATCATGTTATTATCAATTTAGACAACGATTATATCATAGATAAAATTCACTCACTATTCGACTAAGTGTCCTCTTGATTGAAAAGTCAATTGAAAATTATCACTTTAGGATCTAATCAATCAAAGATCTCATGATATCTGGTATAGGAAATACGTTTAATTACCTAAATTATCTTTTCATTAAATTGTACACAATGATGAAAATTTAAAAATTTTTGCGGTTCTTATCCGTAATTAATTTGCACGATATTGATCTTTGATTCAGATAACGATAAGAAACTTCTTTCTTGATTTTGCCTATGATAAAATTTTAGTATAAAATGGCCACACCGAGTATTTTTTTAAAAATCGATACAGATACCCACAATTGTGAATTTCAATTTTCTTAAACCAGTGTACTTCGTAATAAATAATTTAAAACAAGTAAAAAGTATGTTCAACATGCAGTTCATTACTTACATTGTGGTAAGTGTCGCTCTACTTTATATATTTTTTTTGTTAAATTTCAATAAGTAATTTTTTAAATATTTTACTATCCATCTACTTATTCGGAAAATTTTTCGGTCTACTATTGAAAAAATTCATCATTCGTTTACTTATTATTCATCACAATTTTTTTGCCCTAAAGAAGTATTATCATTCAGTATTATTTTGGGGTTTATTCAATATTTTATAAAAATATGTACTTTTTATGTCCGAATATTCCATTTTTATGCAATCATTAAAATGTTGATAATTGAGAGATTTCATCTAAAAAAACTTTCGTACTTATCGTATATTTGAAAATAAAATGGAGTGAAAAATTGGTCATTTTGGAAAAAAAATCTCAGCTCTCAAATAGTTTTCATTATTTTCCTCAGAAATAAAAATAAATACCACAAATAAATGGCTTTTTCAATTTTCGAATAAATTAAAATAATTCATTATATTTTTTTTCACCAATTATAATAATGGTTTGCATAACTTTTAACTGTTTATAAATCTCAAATGACAGGGAAATTTTGGAAAAAGAAACTTTAAATTTATGAATTTTTTCTCACATTTAGAATATACGTGAAAATATTTTCCGTCGCAGACAAATATTCACTTAACGTCATCTTGTGCTTACTCATGAAATGATTTTTTTAAAACTGTAATTAATTGCCAACTATTTTTTACAGGTAATTTCGTGGCTTTTTAACAGCATCGAAGCTGCTCCCGAAATGAACAGAAAAGATATTCTTTTAAAGGAAGAAATACCCGCGGCAGAATTCAAAATGATGGCGAATAATATGAAGCGGCAACCACTATCAAATATCAATTTAAATGGAGCATTGATGGAAAACAATTACAACGATCAGGTTCAAAAGGTACTAAATAATGTCGTGGAAATCGCGCAACCTCTGGAAAATGCCAATGAAAAGCAAAGACCTCGTTTATATCCGCTGTTCCCTGATATTAATTCGCAGGACAACGTTTTCGACCCAGAATACTTCGAACAGAACCCCAAATTGAAAAATGCCGTAGCAGGGGGAAAATAATACTGTATTTTTGAATCCCAATAATTTCCCCAAACTGTATTAAATATGTACTTAGTATGTGCGCTTGAGAATCTGCAAGTATTATTTTCTCATTTATTATTTTTTTATAATACCTATTTTATCTCGTCTTAAGTTTTTATTTAATGTCTATTGTTTAAAAAATGATGAAGGATGTAAATTACATGTACCTAGAATAGATGTAAGTAGAAAAATAAAAAATTTGTACATTTAATCCATTATCAACTCATTTGCTAAATTCATCTCGTTCGTTTTTAATTACCACAAGGAATTTTTGATGGAACTGTTCAACGTGAACATGACTTGAGTCATGCGAAGTGAATTTTTTTAATTACAAGGCGGATAATTTTGAGGTGATTAAGCGATGATGTAACTTCAATTAATTTTAAAAGAAATATTATAATCAATTGCAATCAACTTCAAAATTAGTAAAGTTATAAATCAGGTTGCATATGAAATTAATTCCAAGTTTTGCGCTTTTTAAAATTATAATGAAAAATGAAAGTACCTACGATTTTTCATTGAGATTAAATTACGTCAGAATCAATTACCGCCCCGCTCAATATTAACGATAATATCTTTTTAAATAATTATCATCAGCTGAAAAAATTTATGAACCACATTAAGCACTCAGACCTTTACTCAGACCTACTAATACTTATGTACCTACGTCATCAACATCACTCGTGACTTTCTGTACCTAGCTGGTAGCTAGCTAGCTACTTACTGATAAAATAATCTTTAAGTTTTGACCACTTGATCGACGAAAATGAAAATGATAACAAAGCTGCTAATGCTCGAGGTATGTGAGTATTTTAGTAACTCAAGTGTTGGTTGATTTTAGTTTTGTGAAATTATGCTCACCTCGCTGGAGTGACATAGTGTCTCATTGTAAAATTACGTATATTTTTTATTTGAAAGCTGATTTTAGAAAGTTGCCTAATATTAAAGTTTTTCAAATGCTGCGCGGACAAGCCAAAAGATTTTTATCAGTAAGTAAACATTTGTATGACTATCCTATAACAACAACAAATTAGTAATAACTAATAAGAAATGTAGCCTTTTGTTAGTGACACTTTTTCAAACACACATTCATTTATTCGCAGGTATTGTTATGTTTCGTCATGTTTTTTACTAACGGAAATGCGTCGTTCGGAGATTACATGAAAAAAAAATTCAATAAAGTAAATTCTACCATTTCGAAAGCGTTCACCGATAGCACCAAAACCACAAAGGTTATAAATTCGAACAACCAACGCGAGAATTTTGTTATCCACGAAGTTCGTCCTGATAACAAAAATATTAAAGGCATTTTTAAAGATCGAGAAAAGAAAATGCTCGAATCTTTGTTTTCAGGTAAAACAATGGAACACGGGAAACCCTTCAATTTGGGACATGAAATTATCGGAAGGGAGATGGAATCAAAGTTGGATACATTGTTTCAACATACTTCTCCCTGTTGGGAACAACTAGATGAACTTTTGGATAAGGCTGAAAAAATTACTAGATTACCGCAATCGATGTATTATGATGGATCAGCGGACTCAAAACTCGAGAAATTGAGACCTGACTTGAGTACTAATGTGAAAAAGGCCGGTGAAAATATATTTGAAAAAAAATTACAAAAGTTGAATCAAATTGACTACGGTGAAAAATTCAGAAAACAACAAATTTATTCAGATGTTTCTCTTTCTGAAGAAATATTCCGAAGAAAACGTGAAACGGAGTACTTCACTTTTACCGAGAAATTTCATCTGAACAACAAATTGGAGACGAATACAATACATGATCAAATGTAATACAAAAAATTTGATTTAAATTTCAATTCTTTTACAAAATCTAATCGATTTTCTTCAAATCACAATTGCAGAAACCCTCGTGAGACAGCCGAAGATAGTTTCCCAAGGGTACATCGAAATTCACCGACAATTAATGACTTTTACATGGATATGAGTGATTTGATCGCTACTATTCATCCGTATAAAATAACCTTATTTAAATTAACTCGAAATTATAAAGCACTAAATTTAAATAATCGAAAAAAGGTTGAAGAATCAAATCTCAAAAATTCACGATTACTAATTACTCCTGTTACATCAAAATTTCCAGAAGAATCTAAGACAGTCAAATACACCGGGAAACCGTGTATCAAAAGGCTCTCTCAAAATCAATCCACGCAGATTAGTGAAACATACAATGCAAAAATATCACAAAGCTTCAGGCAGACGCCCTATGCAACGTTGGATAGCACCTGGAGAGAACTGGTGAAAAATTTGAATCCCATTCAGCAAAAAAAGATCTTCGATTTGTTCATATACGGACCACCGTCGACGATTAACTTTAACTTAGAAACAATACAGAAATCGTATGTAACTATGAATTCCATAGAGAAAAGCCGAGTTGAAAACTTACTTTTTTGTAGCACAAGACTAGTGTCTCGCATCACAACGAGGAATTATTTTCAAAATGGCGTAGAAAAATTACACGTCTCTGATCCATCAACTACCATTGATACTAACGGAATTTCACAAACATCAATGAAGATGGATCATTCAATGAAACAGAGTATGAAGACTTTCAACTCGGAAAATCAAAAAGACATAGAAAATTTATTCTTATATGACGCGTTACTTCGTGACACAACAGGTAAATTTACACGAAGTTTGACGGAGACTGGTTATAATCGACAAAATCACAATTTTACAAGCATGAAGGGATCAAATAAATTTAACGTTGATCTTTCATCGGGCGATAATGCGCTATGGAAACTCATGGCAGATATAAATGCTCAATACAACGATGATGATTTATCCAAACTTGCTAAAGAAGCATCACCGGTTAAGCTGAAAATAATTGACGATTGGTGCGATGAAATAACGAGAGATTTGCGCAGAAAATTTCCAACGAAGAAAGGAGAAACTAAGGACCTCGGTCCGTTCCCTCCAACTCGTTATTATCCGTGGGAATTATTTTCAATGGTTCCAAAAAATAGGTGACTAAAAACGATACAACGAATTAAGGCTTGAAAACAATTTTTCAAAAATAGAATCTGCATTTCAATCGACATCAATTTCAAATAAAATTAGAATGTTTTGACTAATCATCTGATGACAGGAAATAGGAACTACAAAGTGTTACTTTTTTAGGCGTTCAAGTACAATATATTTTTTTTCATTTTGTTTTCAATTTTATTTTATTGACAATTTAGATCGCTTAATTGGTATTTTTTTTACGCGAAGCCTAACCATCTACCTAACTACCTACTTATAAAAATCTCATTAATTTGAAACAAAATTCGTTTCACTCTTAAGATTGATAAATATCAAGTGATTATACACAGTAAGAAATTATTTATTTTTCTCTTATCTCCTAGTTGGTAAGATTTTTTTTCGATGAGTTACGTCGGATTTAACAACATCCAAACACTAATGTTTCACCATGATCACGCATTAACAGCATATATTTGAAATAAAATTGTAGACAATTTTCTTCAAACAAACAGTGAAATGAAAGTAGTTATATTATTGGTAAGTAACATCGATGTATCTCTCATATACCTAAGTGTCAAGTTAATAGCTAGTAGCTAGGCTAGCTACCTATCTACATACAACAAGTACAAACATGTAGGTATTAAGTACACGAATTGTTTATTTAAACGTTTAGTTTCACACATTTTAATCAAGGAATAATATTTATCAATAAATAAAATCGTTATAATTTCAGTTAATGGTGACCTCGTGTTACACGCTAACGAATGCAGTTCGTCGTAAAACGGAAATTCAAAGAAAATTTTTAGATGGTTTGGTGCGCCTTGTCACCAAAGAATCATTCCCGCCGTTATTCGAAGAAATAAAAAGATATTTTAAGAGTAAAGATGTATTGCGAAAATTGATCACCGATATTGTTATATGGAAATCAGAAAAAATCAAGCGAGTTTTCAGAATTGTGCGAAATAAAGTAGACGCCGTTGAGTCTGTATTATGGATTCTATTTAAAACAAAGAGTAAACCTAAGGGACGTCCAAACTGGGAATGGCTGGATTCAAATTATGAATGGACCAAAAAAGGACGAAGAGGAACTAATAATCCGGATGGTAACGGAAATCAAGATTACAACAATAATAATAATGACAATGACAACGGTGATTATAATAATAATGGCGGTGATAATAATTGGTGATCACAGAAATAAAGTCATTAGTCGGCATTTTTCAGTAAAGTTCAGTTTTATTAGTAGTAGGGCAGGTTGAACTACTACATCATTTGTAATTTTTTTTATAGGTACCTACCTATTATTTATATTTAAAAAAACCATACACAGATGTCTATCTATGCTAAGAAAAATCATGCTTATTTCACTTGTGTTTTCACCAACGTCTAAATTTTAATCAATATCAATTTTCCAATGTACTACTATAACTAAGTCAGGTGTGCGAATATTTATTTGAAATTAGAAATTACATTTTTCGCGTTCATTTTGTTATAAATTGAAATTACTTATTAATTTTCAGTAGGTAAATGGCTATTTTTAACAAAGAATATCATGGTTTGATCGAAATTTTTCTGAATTACTTTATACCACAACTATTATCTCGGAAAAATGGAAGGTACTGTATAACAACATTCAAAATTATCACACTACTATCAAAGATGAAAATATTGATACCTTATCATAACGAATATGAAGAAAAAAATTAAACACTCTGGTTGAAATTTTGTTAGCATGCATGAAAATTTATTGGATTGCTTTGCTTGGACAATAATTTCATCAAAGAGTTACCCAAGATTAAAATATTGATATTCAGATTCAGCAGATGGGGTTCTACATAATTTTTTGAAAGTAAGTTTTCCCCTTAATTCTAAACCAGTGTTTTGACTTCATGATTTGAATGAAATATTTTTTTTTTCACAAATAGGGGCTTTAAAGTAAATGTATTGCATTGTTTAGCAGGTCTTGAAAAACTTATTTATCGACATTCTACGAACGAAATAGTAGATATGAAAATAATATATTTATTTGTGGTAAGTGAAATCATTTACCTTTCAAATAATTTTTTTTTTAAATTTCCGCTGCATAAACCGTAAAAGAGTACAATCTAATATCTCAAAAATAATTTTGGAATATAATTTAAAGAAGTAGGTACCTATCTAATTCTATCGTTTCTATACTAGTAGATATGTGGAAAAAAACGTAATAAATCATATATTCAGCAATCGTGAAAATATAAATTCGCAATATGTAAAAAAATTGAACAAATTGATAATACAACTACATTTTATAAATAGGTAGTAGGTACCTACTCGCAGAAGAAAAATTTAAAGAACTTAAACGACGAATTTTCACTTATTTTTACAGATGCTACCTTGTTTTTTATCTTTATTAAATGGAGCGCCTTTAGAAAATTACCTAACTCATAAAGTATTTGAAGAAAAAGAAGAAAAAAGCACGATGATCAAAACCATAGTATCAGTTTGTTATAAATTAGTCAACTACTTTATTTTATTCATGTATTACCAACCTTTGTTAAATAGGATATATAATGAATTCGTAAAAATACTGGGTAATAAGGACACAGCACCTTATGATTATTATGATATTATTGAGACAACAACCGAACATCATCGTCATCACCGCCATCGTCATCACCGTCATCATCACGGAAGAAAAAGAAAATTTCACTTATCGGACAAAAGTGAAATTCCGATATCGCCAATTAGCGAAGATAATACGTTTCTAACGCCAAATCCAAATAGTGACGGAGACTCACAAGATAGAAGCAATATCAACAGGTAAACCTTGAAAAGAGGTTCCCTCGTATTATCAATTACTCAGCCTGTGATATAATTAAGTAACAAATTCTCAATAAAATACTTATGCCTGGTTTTTAATGGCATTTTTTTTACACAATTTTTTTCATGAGATTTTAAAAGATCTGCCGCGCAACGAGCTGCCCTCTAAGATGGCTCAATTGATTCGTAACTCAGATTTCGTAATTACAAAAATCGATATGTTTACATGAATAAAATGAAAGAAGTCCTAGTAACTCTCAAAAATCGATTTTCGCATCAGTTTCTGTTTCATTCAATTTTCAACCAAATGACTCGATTTTTAATCATAATCTATTTTTCGATGTAAGTAATACTTTTTTTTTCTAATTTTTTTTGTCGACACTTCAACCTCCTTTTGCAATGGACAAGTAACAACTTTCCATCGAGATTCGAGACCTCACCCTCATTAAAATGTAAAATTTGTGGACATCAATAACAGGCGCGGATCCAGGGGGGATATGGGGATATATTTCTCCCCCTCCCCCTCAACTCCTCAAAAAAAGTGAAAAATAAGGAAATAAAGAAGAAAATACACC
The DNA here is from genome assembly GCA_003261595.1 of Maconellicoccus hirsutus. Classification (NCBI taxonomy): domain Eukaryota; kingdom Metazoa; phylum Arthropoda; class Insecta; order Hemiptera; family Pseudococcidae; genus Maconellicoccus; species Maconellicoccus hirsutus. Next base: position 18,493 of record QBDW01004769.1, read on the forward strand.
AATTGTAAAATAAAATATTCTGTGTTCGCAAACAAAAAAATGACCAATTTTTGAATGCATGCGATAGCGATATATATCGCAATACGTATTCGAAAATTACTGTTGATTTTGTATAAGTTGCCGGTACCAAACGCCTCCGCCGAATGTTCCTTCTCAACATTGCGCCTCATAGAAACGTGGCTGAGGTCGACAATGTTGGAGGAACGTTTGGTAGACTTGGCTCTCTTACACTGTCACCACGACATTGTAGTTGAGCCTCAGGCAATTATTCGACGTTTCGCCAAAATGAGCCCGAAAAACCGGAGGGGCATCATTTTATACTTAAGGTTTTTATTTTATTTTCAAGTACCTACTTGTTCCAGAATGTTGTTTTTTTTATTTTGTTTTTTAATTTTTTTTCAAAAGAATAATAGCACTATTATATGTAGGGGAAAGGCTCCTAGTGGTACGCACCTAGTGCTTTAAAAAATCCTATGTTTTTTCTAATGGACCGATCTTTGTAAATTTTTGATATGTTGTTGCCCCACTATTTACCCACATTCCCTAAAAATTTCATATAATTTGATGCACAACTTATCGACTTATTGAAATTTTAGTGAAAGGGTAGAAAATGGTACTTTCTGAAAAGTGGTCTCCTAATGGTACGCAATGGGTCCCAATGGTACGCACCGAGTAAAATGAATGGAAAATGGTACGCGATGTTGAAATTAATTGAAAAATTAACAAATGAACTTTAAATTTATTCCATTTTTACTTTAAAATACCCATTTTTTTCTAAATTTATTTAAAAAAAAAAAATTAAAATCTCATTACAAACTTCTTTAAACTAAAAGGTATCACATTTAGGTGCACAACACAATTAAACATCATATTACTTCTTTGGTACTCATTTTTTTTTTTTTTTTTTCAAAATAAAAATCTCTTTTTTCTTAAAAAATTGCTGAGGAGAGAATTACAAGCCCAATCCCTTCCTCGAAACCGAAAATGTATTTCAATAAATCGCGAAGCAAGTATAAAACACGTGTAACTTCGACGCATCACCGAATGACTAACGGTGAACCGGATGACGCGATTTCTGAGGCCTGTACCTACGCCACAAATTGAGCTAGACCAATTGTAAAAGCATATTTGGAAAGGAAATTTTATCTACTTTTTGCCTAGTACCCTTATTTTTTTTTTTTTTTTAATTTTTATAACAACAATTTCGCTTTGAACGTAAACGCGGCGCGAAAAACTCGTTTTTTCACAAATTTCCCCCTTTATCTCGGTCTGGCGCCACTTGGGGTAACTTTAGGGTTACGAATCCGGCATATTCCGATTCAGCGTGAAAAATCCTACAAAATGGCGGCCAGTTTTAGCCACCACCTCA
>QBDW01004772.1:0-11331 GCA_003261595.1 Maconellicoccus hirsutus
AGCTAAACCTTTCGAATGGTCGCCCGAAGCTGTCCAGCAGTTCGCTCATGTTCAGTCTTTGTTATCAGACGAGTCGTACCTTTGTTTGTTTGATCCAGAGCTGCACACTATCGTAATGGCCGACGCCAGCCCGGTTGGTTTAGGTGCTGTGTTACTGCAGAAAAAAGGTGAGCAAACGCGTATCATTTGCTATATTAGTCGTTCGTTATCGCAAGTCGAACGAAGGTATAGTCAAACCGAAAAAGAAGCATTAGCGTTGGTGTTTGCGGTGGAGCGTCTAAAATTTTATTTGTTGGGACGTCCGTTCGATTTAATTACCGATCATAAGCCATTGGAAATTTTGTTTGGTCCACGTTCAAAGCCGTGTGCGCGAATCGAACGCTGGGTATTGCGTTTACAAGGTTATCAGTATACGATCAAATACGCGCCAGGAAAAAACAATATCGCAGATCCGCTTTCTCGTTTATTAGTGGTCGAGAGCGATATTCAGACTGTAAATTCGTCGGTCTATGAAAAGGACTGGTATTATTCGTTCGGCAGCTGGTACCAAAAGCAATTACATTGCCAGAAGTTCGAAAGGCGACGCAACAAGATGACGAGCTTTGTGAGTTAATTCAGGATTTAGCTGAAAATCGTGATATTAAGGTAAAACCTTACGCGGCGATAGCGGAGGAGTTGTGCATCGTTGACAGTGTGATCCTGCGAGGTAATCGAATCGTTATTCCTGCTTCGTTGCGTAAATCAGTATTGGAAAATGCCCACCAAGGTCATCCGGGCATTTGCAAAATGAAAGATCGCCTACGAGGTAAAGTATGGTGGCCAGGAATCGACAACATGGCGGAGCGGCTAGTAAAGAGTTGTGATTCGTGTCAGAAAGTTGCGAAAAATATCACTATGGAGCAAATGTCGCGTCGGAAATTGCCCGATGGGCCTTGGCAAGACTTGGCAATCGACTTCAAGACATTATCGGCGACTAATCAGTATTTGTGCGTTGTTATTGATTATTTCAGCCGGTATGTCGAAACGGAAATAATGAGGGAGGTAACTTCCGAAAAAACTATCCAGTTTTTACGCGAAATATTCGCGAGGCATGGGTTGCCGTATTCGTTGACTTCTGACAATGGAAGACAGTTTGTGTCTACAGAATTCGAAGACTATTGCAAGGTCAATGGTATCGTCCATTATACTACGCCTCCGTACTGGCCAATGGCAATGGTGAAGTAGAGCGCCAAAATCGTTCGTTGCAGAAGGTGCTACAAATCGCTTACTTGAACAAGGAGGATGTAAGAAGCGCGCTACTCGAGTATCTCTTGATGTATAGATCAACCCCGCACTCAGTTACTGGGAAAAGTCCTGCGGAGTTGCTGTTTCATCGGAAACTTCGGGATAAATTACCTACGTTGAGGGAACGAGTTGTAGAGCAGGAGGTACGGGATGCAGACGCGTATCGTAAAGGAAAATCGTTGCTGGAAACTGCCAATCAGCGTGTACCTGAAAAGCGTTTCGAAGTCGGAGACGAAGTATTGGTTCAGCGTCCATTTACGCGAAACAAGAACGAGAGTAAATTCGAGGAGGAAACGGGTATTGTAACGTCTGTGCAAGGTCCGGAGGTAATCGTAAAAACTCCGTCAGGCGTTCGTCGTAGATCAAAGAATCAAGTTGAGCCGTATGTTCGCGAGGAAAGTGAACCTGCTGAAAAAACTCCGGCCAATATCGATGATCAATTCGATCCCCCGCGCCGTTCAGCGAGAGAGGCAAGAAAGCCGCCGGGGTGGTCAAAAGATTTTATTTTTAATTAATCATAAAAAGGGGTTGTGGTAGTTGGCTCCCCTGCTTTGTTGTTGTTGTTATTTGTTTACTTATCAAACCGCATTGTTACAGTAGTTCTCGTGCGATGTATTTGAGTTTGTTCTTTTGTTCTCGTGTTTAGTATAAAACGATGTAATGTTTAAATATAATACACCTGAAAAACTTGCATCGAAAAATTAAACATTTATATTTAGATGGCAGGCAATGCCCTCGTTTAGACAAAAGTATCAACGCTCTTTTCCATCTCATACGAGATGTCATGTTTGAACGTATTATCAAGATAGCTAAAAATACACCTACTGAAAAAATTAAAAACATACAAAAAAGCCATATCAGATGTGAAGGTGTAGATGAGAATGGAATTTCTCAAGATCCAAACGATGAACGAGTATGGCTGGTTAGATCTAGTAGCAACTCAAACTTACAATATAAAGTAGAACGTATTTATGATGAATGTACAGATAATTTATGTGTATTGAAATGTATTGAATGTAACATATGTGTACATATTTTCAAATGTTCATGTCCCGAAAGTGTTATATATTTGCATTTATGTAAACATATTCATAAGGTAGCAACATTATTCGAAGTTACTACGTCAAATGTTCAAAAAATTCACCATCGGCCCGAACAATTATTGCGACCAGAGACGGTACAAATCCAAATGGTTCAAACATTTATTGAAGAAAATGTTCCTTTCATTGGCGATGAAATAGAAGCTAAGGCACAATGTATCATTGGATATATACAAGCTGGTGTTTTAGACAATGCGGATGAGCAAGAGTCTAGATCTGTTATAAAATATATGGATAAAGCTCTGGCCATTTTAAAAGAAAAGGAAAAGGAGAAACGAAACCAAAAAAAAGATAGGTTACCAGAAAATTGCAATCCACGTAAAAAAATTATTCCGCAACGCGAAAACATTCACTGGCTTACAAAAAAAAAGAAGCAGCCTCCCGAAAATACTTTATTATCAAAACCAAGTGCAGCTGAAAGATCAAGTTGCCTGAAACAACTTCAAGGAGCCGACGAAGTAAAATTAATCCATTCAGAATTTGACCACAACTACTAATTTTTACATTAATACTGTATTTCCGAAAATAAAATTATATTCTTTTGTACTTTCTAAAAAAAAAAGTTTTATACTGTCTTGAACTGAAAAAAAAATGTAAACGACACGAGATACACGATACATGACACCTCATGAAGTCACGTCAGGAGCTAAAGCATCTTTAGTCTCGAGACACTAGTGCATCATATAGTGTATGACGGGTCGGCCAAAACAAACAAAAAAAACAAAAGCTTGAACGATTGATTGTTTAAAGGTAAGAATCTTATCGAGAATAATGGCGAGTTGATCATCTTGTTCCGGTTATTCGAACATGGAATTGTAGCTGATATTGAGAAAGCGTTTTTACAACTACTACTACATCTGAAAGATAGAGACACCGTACGTTTTCTGTGGCTAATAGACTCAAAGCTGCCACCTACTGATGATAATATACGAATATTACGATTTTGTTCTATACCATTCGGCGTCATCAGCTGTCCATTCTTACTGAAAGCAACAATTCTTTATCATCTACAAAAAATACGGAGCCAGACCACTGATAAGAAACGACATCGAGTCATTGATAAACTAATAAGAGAATTTTACGTTGATAATTTAATCAGTGGTGTTCAAGATGAACAGCATGGTAAGGAATTTTATGAAGAAGTAAAAACCATCTTCCAAAGTGCGTCGATGAATATTAGAAATTGGATTTCTAACAATCAACAACTGAATTCTCACTTTGCCAAATCTGAGGACAAACTTGTGGATACCCAAATATCTATTCTGGGAATGTTATGGTCGACGGATACTGACGTACTCAAGGTAAAAGAAAATCTCATAAAGAAAGACTTGATAACTACCTCAATTACAAAAAGAAATGTATTGAAGAATGTAGCTAGTGTTTATGATCCACTTGGTTTTTTTGCGCCTGTCATCCTGCCTGGTAAAATTCTACTGAAGAAACTGTGGGTAAAAAATCTCCAATGGGATGAAAACCTTAATCACGAGCAGTTAACGGAGTGGAAACAGATTTTAAGCCAACTTTCCCTTATTCCTACGTTTGAAATACCTCGATGGATACAAACGAAACCGAACGATGAAGTCGACCTACATATATTTGTAGATGCGTCTAAAGATGCGTATGGTGTGGCTGTCTACCTACAACTAATAGACCAAACAACGTTGATTTTCGCCAAGGCAAGAGTTTCACCTGTTAAATCATTAACGATACCTCGGCTCGAACTACTAGCTGTGCTTTTGGGTGTCCGTGTGAAAAAATTTATTCAGAAAGCGATCTCTTCGTACGTAATATGTAAACAGATTCATTTGTGGACAGACTCCAAATGTGTACTTGCTTGGATCAAAACCGATAAACTCCTACCGTCATTCGTTGAAAACAGGCTCAGTGAAATCAAAACCCACACCGACATTCAGTTCAGGTATGTGCCTACAAGTGATAACATAGCTGATCTGGCGAGCCGAGGATGTGACTTCGATCATTTAGTCACGGAGGATAACGTGTGGTGGAATGGACCCAACTTCCTTCGTCTTGTTGTACTGTAGTACATTTTAGAGTTTCTATTAGTGGTAACACTGTTATTGGTGATAGAAGTCTCCGCAAATTTCTAGAGTTGATTATGTAGAAATTTCTTTCAAATTTCCTTTTTCATTTATTTTCTAGATTTTTCTAGTTACCTGTAATTCTAGTATATATAGCTGTGATGGTCAGATTTCAATATAGTTCATGTTTGGTGTTCATTGTGTTCATTTATTTTCACAGTACTTCAGGCCCAGATGCGTTTTTGTTGATGTGATAAGAAGTGTTTGTGTTGTGATTGTGGTAGTGTATTCGCGAATTAATTAATTTTGGTTAATTAGTGATTCGTGATTTTATTAATTAGTGCGTAATCGCGAAGTAATCAAAGTGTGGTATACTTTGGTCGTGATTTTTGTCCGTGATCACGAAATACTTCAATTGTGTTGAATTTTTCGCGAAGTGAAGTGAACTTTTCAGTGTAATATTCGGATTGTTGTTGTGTACTATTCGGATTCGCGAAATTTTATTTTTGTGAAAATCTGTGTAGTGTAAAATACTGAACAATGGCAGAAAATAGTAAAGCTGTTACTACACTGGAGAAGTATGGTATTACTCAGTTTGCTGGACAGAATTTCAGTGCTTGGAAGTACAGAATGCAATGTTTGCTAGAATCCCAAGGTTTACTTTCATGCATTGAAGAAGAATTACCTGAAAATCCAGAAAATAATGTCAAGAATAAGTACAGCAGAGCCAAGTCATTAATTGTTCAGTGTATTGCTGATTCTCATCTAGAATATATTCAAGATCAACCCACTTCGTACTCTATGTGGAAACATCTCTGTGAGACATTTGAGAAGAAAGGAATTCTTACACAGCTGTATCTAAGAAGGCGTTTACTGATGCTGAAATATTCAGAAAAAGAACCATTTGACAAGTTTTTGTTGAAATTCGATGGAATGATTCGAGAACTGAAGAAAATGGGTGCCAATTTGGATGAATTTACTATCGTAAATCATTTATTATTAACACTACCAACATCGTATGATCCAATCATCACTGCAATTGACACCATGGAAGAAGATAAAATCACCTTATCGTTTGTGAAACGTAAGTTATTGGACTTTACTCTCAAGAAATCAGAAAATACATCGAAAGAAACGGAAGATTCGTGTGCTTTCCAAATGAAATCTCAGTTTAAGAAGCCATTCAAGAAAGATCGTGATAAACAAGGACATTTCAACAGATCACAGCCCAGAAATCAGTCAAGCACATCGTCAAGTAATAAAAATGGTGAAGAAAATTCAAAGAAGTCATTTCCATTCGAATGTTACAATTGTCATAAAATTGGTCATCGCAAAGCTGATTGTCGTTGGAAAAATCGTTCCAGTGATATCAAAGCAAATTTAGTCAGCGCTCAAAATGATCAAAGCAGTAAAGATGAACGTGTAGCCATGTTTGCATCAGCAAATTTTGTGTCAAAGACAGAAAATAAGTTGATAATGTATGCTGATAGTGCTGCTACTCATCATATGATCCAGTCAAGTGGTTATTTTTCCGAGTCAAGTAAAGTTGATCAAGTTGAAATCAAATCAGCTAAAAATGGTCAATCATTGTCAACAAATGAAATCAGAAATATCAACGTCGTTTTACCAAATGATAAAAAGGCTACAATCAAGAATGCAATGTATGTGAAAGAAATCCGGCATAATCTGTTATCAGTTTCAAAGTTGGATGATATGGGTTGTTCAACAACTTTTGAAAATGGTCAAGTAAAAATCAAGAAGAATGGTGAAATTTTAGCCACTGGAAAACGAGAAAATAACCTATATAAGATCGAATTTCAGTTGGACAATCAAGAAAATGGTTCAGAAGCTTGCTTGGTGGAAAATTCGGCGAAACCACTCAGAATTTGGCATCGTAGACTCGGTCATCCTGGCGAAACTGCAATAACTCAGCTGTGTAGTAATAAAAACTTAGTTGATGGTTTTAAAGTGTTAAAAGATGGTAATTCGGAAAATGTTTCGTGTAATGTGTGTAAATTAACTAAAAGTTATGAACATTCTTATTCGAAAAAGTTCGATGTGCGTAGTAATAATGAAGTAGTTCGTAGTTCGCGACCGTTAGAATTAATTCACAGTGACGTCTGTGGTCCAATTAATCCAGTGAGTAAAAATAATGAAAATTATTTTGTTACGTTTATTGACGATTACACTCATTTTGCGGTTGTGTATTTAATTCGCGAGAAAAGTGAAGTGTTGGAAAAATTTAAAGAATACGTGTCGTTTGCGTCTGCGAAATGAGAACAGTTATGCACCAATTTTCTGGAGTTTCTAAACGAGGTAAACTTAAAAGTGAAAAATTTATCGGCTATTGCAACGGATGGAGCAAATAGTTTATGTGGAGTGAATAATTCATTATACAGTCGTTTCAAAGAAACAAATCCGAGCCTAATGAATTCTGGATTAAACCCACGAAAATTGACTCAGATATCGGCAACTCGTTGGCTTATTTTTCACCAAGCTGTAAAGAGAACTGTTGAACAATGGAATGAATTAAAAACGCATTTCAATGACATTGCTAGAAGTAACGATCGTGAAGTTAATAACTCTTTTACTGCTAGAACTCTAGCAAATATGCTTAATGATAACTGCAACCTATTTTATCTTCATTTTTTAAATTCAATTCTAAGAGAAGTTAATGAGCTTAATTTATCATTTCAATCTGATCATGCCGATGTATCTCCACTTTATGATGATTTGCTCAATTTTATAGCTACTGTTTCTCGTCGAATTTTTAAACCATCTTACTTGAATGCAGTTGTTCAACAAAATGCTTCTGTTATCCAAGTTAACGAAGCGAAAATTAGAGCTGTTAAATATGCTATAAATAATGCCGATTTAGAAATTGGAAATTCTATGCTTGCACCTGATGCGTTTGATTTAGGTACTAGCTTTCAAGAGTTTGAAGCTTCAAATCATGGAATTGCAGCAGATATCTTGACAAATGTGAAGAAACGTTGTGGTGCTTTTTTGTTGAAATTATGCAAAGAATTGATCAATCGTTTGCCTGATAATTTTTCAACCATGCAAAAACTTCGTTATTTCACCCCAGCTGTTTGCTTATCAAACGAGAATATCATGTTCAAAGATTTACCATGGGAGTTAGCACCAAAAGGCGCAGCTAAACACGAAATTGAATCCGAATGGCGGCAACTTAGAGGTATGTCTGTGAAGGAACTTTTCCCAAATCATATAACCGATTCTTGTCCATGGTCATCCACACCTCAATTTTGGTCTAAAGTTGGAGAAATTAAAAATGCTGTTGGAAAATCCATCTTTGAAAAGCTTTCAAACTTTGCCTTAATAGCTAACAGTGTCCCCATAAGTAACGCATTCGTAGAAAGGATTTTCAGCATTATGTCTATAATAAAGACAAAGATTAGAAATCGCATGGGGTTCCAGATGCTGAACAGCATTGTGAGAGTCAGAACCTCAGTAAAACATTTTACATGCTGTGAAAATTTTGTTCCAACAAAACGGATGTTTCAGAGATTCAACTCTAAAAGTATGTACCCTACAAAACTTGATAACGAGAGTATTGAACAAAAACAGGCGAGAAAAACTGTGGAGGGGGCAGAAGCCGCTGAATTCATTGCTGCTGCCAGTATTCTGAATGAAATTAACGAAGATGATTATTAATACCTAATTTTTTGTTTTTGAATTTATTTCTAGGTACCTTATTGATTATTATTCCTAATTGAAGGATCTCATTTTTTTTTTTTGGTAAATTAATACCGTTTTTTATGGTTTTTATTACTAAGTTTGGAATTATTGTTCTGAAAAAATGTTTCAAATTTTACTATTTTTTATAGTTTCTATTATGCTTAAGTTTAGAATTATTAATTTACACGTTTCAAACGTTACCATTCTTTATGGTTTCCATTATGCTTAAGTTTAGAATTATTACACGTTAATTTTACCATTTCTTTTATGGTTTTTATTAATTTTAGAATTATTATTATTGTAGTTTTTTTGAATGTTTGATGTTCCTTCGTTAATTAAAAAGTAGGTACCTAAGAAATAAAATTGTTTGTTTTTTTTTAAAGACTACATTCTTTTAATCGTGTAAACAAAATTATATTTTTTAAAAAAGTTGGAAAAAGTTTGGTTGTTGGGTAATGTGGGCAGTAATTTTGTGAATTTTCAAATAAAAAAAAAAACAAATTGAAGTTTGGCGATTTGGTTTTTCAAATTGGCGATTTTGGCGACTTTCAGCTCTGGATTTGGCGACTTCCAATCCAAATCATCTGGCAACACTGTAGAGGGCGCCGTACTTAGGAATAGGATATATAATACATTATCATTATGCATTAATAATAACAAAAATTAGAATGATAGCGCCTTATTGAGAAAACTAGCAGAATGCTTCACACTATCACACTACCCTTTTCTCAATGAAGGTGCTATCCTTAGCAAAAAGAGAATTCAATTTCCGATTCCGAAGAATTTCCTTGCAACTCCATCTCTTCATATTCGGCGGTTATATCAACGCCTAGGATGTTAATCGCACTCTGTACATATTGTAACGCTTCTATTCCTGCGGCGCTTTTTGAAAAGAAAAATACCAATATAATCATCTGATCTTTCACTTCTTACTTTGTATCATCATTATCTTATTCCTCATTTCTAAGAACTGGGTCCTTGGCAAAGCTTTTGTTAAGAAGTCAGCTTCTTGTTGCTTCGATGGGACCCACTCAACTTTAATTAATCCCCAAGTTACACATTCCAAAATATAATGCAATTTAATATCAGTCAGGTGCTTGAGTTTTGGGGAACCTGCCTTCTCTGCACACTTTAGAGAAGCAGTGTTGTCACCATAAAGGGTAGCGGGTACGTATGTTCGACCTGTAGCTCTTCTTACGAGTGCATTGACCGACACAATCTCTGTTGTCGCATGACTTAAAGCAATGTACTCAGCCTCACAGGTAGAATTCGATACTGTACCTTGTCTTTTGCTAACCCAGGTCACAACATCTCCAAAAATCTTTACAATCAATCCTGTAGTTGATCGTTTCGTTGCTTCGCAGTCACCAAAACTAGCATCCGCAAAACCTACCAAGTTTTCTGTCTTACTCTCATAAAGTAACCCTAACTCCGACGTCCCTCTTAAATAACGAAATACTCTCTTTACTTTCGCCCAATCGTCTTTAGTAGGCGAGCTCTGCTTACGACTGAGCAGGTTGACAGCAAATGCTATATCCGGTCTTGTCGCATTCGCAAGGTACAACAAGCTACCTTTGCTCATCTTACTCCCTTTTTGTGCATTCCTCGTCATCATTGGGCTGTCATGAGGGTTTGCGCTCTTCATTCCAAATCTTTCTAAGATACTCTCGCAATACTCAACCTGTTGCAATTGTATCGTTCTATTTGCCCTATCTCTCTTAATTTCTATACCAAGGTATTTTTGAGGCTCCCCCAAATTTACTACCTTGAGTTCTCTCTTCAATTCATTAATCACATCATTTAACAATTCATCGTTGTTTCCTGCTAACAGTATGTCATCTACATACAGTACTAAGAAACAGATATTCCCATCTTTGTGTATATAGAATAAGCAGGGGTCAATAATTTCGTGTTTGAAGCCTATGCGATTCGCTATGCCTGAGAATTTTCGATTCCAGCGATTTGGACTTTGTTTGAGTCCATGTCGCAGTGCCCAATAAACCAAGTGAGCCGGAAGCTCCAGTCCAAAGACCTACCCGGTCAGTTGGAAAGCCGAAGTGGCTTACCGATTATGTACAGCCATAGAGTTAATGTTTGTTTAATCGTTTTTTCCTATATACCCTTGTGAAGAAGCATTCTGCTAGTTTTCTCAATAAGGCGCTATCCTTCTAATTTCTGTTATTATTAATGCATAATGATAATGTACTATATATCCTATTCCTAAGTACGGCGCCCTCTACTGGACAACGCCGTAGTAGCGTTAGCTAAGCCTAAAGATGTTTTTGTGTTCTGGCTCATGCCAGTCAGATACCATTGTTTGTATTGAACACAACATATCAATTATCAATATAAGAGTGTTTTCGTAATAGTTTCATTTTCATTAGAGTTTTATTCGATTTAATAAGAGAGCAGATAATCTTCCGATTAATTAACCCGCTGATCATGGTAGCAGAACGTGGTTGCGGTTAATTAACTGGTAGTATTCCTCTATTTTGCGTAATAATTCACACGTATAAGCGTTGGAAAGAAGATAGTAAGGACGAGAAATACGATTCTTTTCGTTTCGTATTCGAGTCAGTTGTTGTGTTTCAAGGACAACTCATCGCGGGTAAATCGTTGACGTTAACGTTTTAGTTTTTAAGTCGATCTCGTGGTCTAAGAAGAATGATGTTGTTTTTCGTAGTTGTTGCATTAAATGGTTTCTTATATAATAAATACGACGTTTCGTGATTTAAGAGATTGATTTATTTAATTCGTTAGTTCGGTCTCTATGGTTTTTCCTTTCGTGGTGGAGGCGCCGGGTACGTTAAAATTTAATAATTATGGAGGAGTGACAGGAGAAGATGAAAAGCTTGACCGACCAAATTAATACGATCAAAGAGCAAATGGCGCAACAAAAGAAACACGAGGCGACTGGTTCTGGTTCTGGCGGTTACAGAACCCCAAACAATCCGCCTTTGATTCTGACGCCAGAATCGAATTACGAGGTTTGGTACAGAATGTTGTCCGGTGAACTGGCGGCTCTCAAACAAGAGGCTTATTTAAGAGAGCCAGAGGAAAATTACAAGAGGAATTACGATCCTGAGGACGAAGCTACAAAAGCGGAGCTGAACATCGTTTCCACATTTATTATGGCAAGAATCGACGACGAATACAAACAGAGCGTATGTGACTATACACTTCCGTGCGAAATAATAAAACAATTGAAG
>QBDW01004774.1:0-31440 GCA_003261595.1 Maconellicoccus hirsutus
TCAAATCTTTACAACGATTTTTAGGTCTATGCACGTATTACAATAAATTTATCCAAAACTACGCACATCATGCGAAACCATTAACCGAGTTATTACAAAAAGGAGTAAAATTCACTTGGACAGAAAAATGTAATCAATCTTTCAGTTACTTAAAAAATGTCATTGCTAATGACGTTGTCTTAGCTTTTCCACGCTTCGATAAAGAATTTCTATTACACACTGATGCTTCAGATTACGCGATAGGTGCTGTCCTATCTCAAGAAGATGACAATCACGAAATTCGCCCTTTTACATTTGCGAGCAAAACCCTTAACAGCGCTGAACGAAACTACGCTACTATCGAAAAAGAACTTTATGCGATAGTCTGGGCAGTGAAACAATTTCACCCCTATGTGGCTGGTCAAAAATTTAAAATCCTTTCAGACCATACGCCACTGCGCTGGGCCATGAAAATCAAAGAGCCCATTTCCAGATTAACACGATGGAAACTTAAATTAGCAGAATACGAATCTACCTCGAATCTCGAGACTCTCCTGGAGAAAATGAGTCGACAGTTTGAGCAGATGATGTCACAAAATCAGCAAATTTTTGAGCTCCTCTCAAGAATAATTACGAAGCTCATATGATGCAGCATCCTACCACCCCGCACCGACAGTCAACACGCATCCTGGCATGGAATGCTAATGGTCTGCTAAGTCGAAAGAGTGAACTAGCTACCTTCCTCAAGTCTGAAGAAGTCGACATAGCGCTAATCTCTGAAACACATCTCACAACGCGACTCCGCGCTGACATTCGAGACTACAACCTGTACACCTGTCATCACCCAAGTGGCTCATCTCACGGCGGCACAGCCATCTACATTCGTAAGAATCTAGACCACCATGAAGCTCAAAGCTACTTTACTCCATCGATCCAGGCTACTGTTATCTCTGTTCAACTTCACGTTGGCACCGAGGTAAAGGTTGCGGCAATCTACAGCCCGCCCCCCCGTTACACCATATCTACAAATGAGTACAACAGTCTGTTCAATCACCTGGGCTCCAAATGGATAGCGGGCGGCGATTTCAATGCGAAACATCCACAGTGGGGTTCTAACTCACAACGATAAAAGGTAAAAATCTTTTTACCTCAATTTCGGCCAACAACATCCAAAGCTACTCCAATGGTTCGCCTACCTACTGGCCTACAGACACAGCCAAACTTCCCGACTGCATCGACTTCTTCCTCACTCGAGGGTTATCACCGAATTACGTCGACGTTACCAACATTGACGACCTTTCATCTGACCACACGCCTCTGATGCTAACGCTGAGCAACACCATCCTCAAGAAACAACCGACTCCTCGACTGACTTCCAAATATACTAACTGGGAACTTTTCCGCAGTCTGGTGCACTCTTCTCTCAATCTCCGAGTCAGATTACACACGCCAGATGACATAGACACTGCCGTATCTCATCTTCAAACAACCATTACCGAAGCAGCCAAGCAGTCAACTCCCACCAAAGCACCTCCAACACAGCTTCCATCTTATCCCATCCAAGTGAGGGACCTGATACAGAAGCGTAGAGCTGCAAGACATCGTTGGCAACAAAGCCGGGACCCAGCCGACAAACGAAGTTTCAATAGACTCTGCAAGGAGGTAAAGAATCTCACAGCAGCAATAAATAACAAATCCTTCGAGGATTTTATTTACTCGCTGGACACCACCGAAGGCTCAAACTACTCCCTCTGGAAAATCGCTAAGGCCACTAAGAAACCACCCAGCTACTCCTCCCCACTGAAATCAACCAGTGGAGAGTACGCCAGAAGTGACCAAGACAAAGCCGTAGTGTTTGCCAACCACCTCGAGCAGGTATTCCAGCCCAACAACATTCACACCAATGTCGATCCACTTATCCATCACACTGCTGGGGCTCCACTTCGGCCGATCTCCGAAAGAAATCAAGGCTGTCTTCAAGAAGTTGAAAATCAACAAAGCCCCAGGAATGGATCTAATTACTGCCAAAACATTGCTGAGTGCCCAAAAAAAGTCAGTGTCTTACTCACGTACATCTTCAATGCATGCCTTCGACTAAGCTACTTCCCGAAGATCTGGAAAATGGCTAAAGTAATTGTCATTCCTAAACCAGGCAAGCCACTCGAACAACCCTCCTCGTATCGTGCGATATCGCTACTACCTACCTTCTCGAAGATCTTTGAGAAACTAATCTACGCCAGGCTCTCGCAGATTGTTAACGACCTCGACCTCATCCCAACACACCAAATTGGTTTTCGGACCAAACACTCTACTCTCGAGCAAGCCCACCAAGTTACCACCACCATCCGCAACTCCCTCGAGGCAAAGGAATTCTGCCCTACCGCCTTTCTTGATGTCCAACAGGCCTTCGATCGTGTTTGGATCCAAGGACTCCTGCATAAACTCAGCAACTACCTCCCCACAGCAGTAACCAGTTTACTCCAGTCCTACCTCACAAATCGACAGTTCCTGGTCCACATCGGTTCAGCTACCTCAACAGCGAAACCAATAGCAGCCGGAGTTCCGCAGGGCAGTGTACTGGGCCCTCTGCTTTATGTGCTCTACACTGCAGATATTCCTTCCACCCAGGGAACCACTCTTGCAACCTTCGCTGATGATACGGCCATCCTAGCTCCTCACCCTGATCACGACATAGCCAACTCCAACCTCCAAAAAGGAGTAAACCAAATTTCCACATGGATGCAGGAATGGAAAATCGCCGTCAACCCAACAAAGTCAGTCAAAGTCACGCACAGCCTTCGACCGCACCTACCAACTCCAACAACCATCAACAACGTGATCATCCCAACCCAGACAGGCTAAATATCTCGGGTTCTACATCGACTCTAAACTTACATGGAAAAAGCACATTCAAATCAAATGCGAAGCAGTCAAAATGCGACTTCGTTCCATGTTCTGGCTGATCAGAGCCAAATCTAAGTTACCACTGGAACACAAACGACTCCTGTACACCACAGTACTACGGTCAATCTGGTCTTACGGGGCACCCTTATGGGGATTAGCAGCCGACTCAAACATCATCATCCTCCAACATCTACAGAACCTCATCTTGCGTAAAATCACGGGAGCTCCATGGTTCCTGAGAAATGATTCCCTCCACGATGATCTCCAGATGCCAACGGTCAAAACGTACATGCAGAAACTCGCTGCATCCTACGAAGCACGTCTGCATTGCCACACCAATGTCAACGCCATCCAACTACTGGAAACACCACCAATCAGCCGACTCAGACGCCGCTGGCCAATTGAAGTCACCCACTACTGACCCTCTAGTATCACTATCTTATCATTAACGTAAAACTTAAAAAATAGTCAAAAATTTTTATAACTAGTTCTAGTCGTGATTGCACCCTAGCACTACTCACGTCAATACCTCCTGTTATAAATTATGTAAATGCTTTCGGGCAGTTCATAAAAATATATTCACTCAAAAAAAAAAAAAAACTTGCTGTAGTTCCATCTCTTATTTCAATATTCCTGTCCCTTCTTGGAGGTAATTGTTAAGGGTTTTCATTACTAAAAATACTATCATCAAAATTGAATAATTTAGCATTCAATTTTTCAATTTTTCAATTTTAATTTTTTGTTAAGTGATTAGCAACTACTTTTTCTAAATCATTTTTCTTCAATCTAGAACATCCTGAGATATCTTTGTCTTTACAATAATTATATAGTTGTAGTTGATTTCTTGTATATTGATTTTCAAACTTTGTAATTAACTGCATCATTTATATAGAAAAAATTTTAATAAGAAAATTTATATGATAGATAGTACAACACGCTGGTTAGAAGTTGTACCAATTAGGAATATGAAAGCGGAGACAGTTGCTGATGCATTCGTGCGACATTGGATTGCAAAATATGCTGTTCCTTTGAAGCTAACATCCGATCGAGGTACCCAGTTCATGGCAGATCTTTTCAAACAACTTGCACAATTATTTGGTATTCACCACATCAAAACAACTAGCTACAACCCCAAAGCAAATGGTCTGGTGGAAAGACAACATCGTAGACTCAAACAAGCGTTGAAATGTCAAGATAAGGAATGATAGTTTAGCTTACCTTTGGTACTTCTGGGAATACGGGCTTCGCCGAAAGAAGAAGATGGTTTATCCAGTGCAGAGTTATTATATGGGGAAACCATGCGCCTACCTGGAGAGTTTTTCGCTGAGAGTAAGGAAATTGAAAATACTAATGAATATGTGAAAAGCCTGATCTGGAAACGTGTAAAAAAGTGCTCATACGAGTAGATAGAGTCCGTGAGCCCTTGGAAATGCCGTATGAAGGGCCGTATGTTGTTCTCAAAAGGGCTAAGAAATGGTACGAATTGGAGGTAAAAGGTAAAAAAGAAAAAGTAAGCATTGATCGGTTAAAGCCTATGTATAGTCTGAGAAATGAAGATGTAAGTGAAGAGGTAGATTTAAAACCTATTTTAAAAAAAGAAACTATATATTAAAGAGTAAGAAAAAAGTCCGTTTTTTCACTGTAGCTCCGCATCCTCCAGTACCTATTCCTGTACAAAATCACGTTCCCCAGCCTCCCAATAGCCCAAATCCAGCAGATGTTCCATTGCCACCATCCCCTAATCTTAGTGATCCAAGCAATGAACCATTGAATGAAAGGGAGCCGGTGGTAGGAAGTCAGCAAGTTCGGCAAACGCGGTCAGGACGTCAGGTTAGACTGCCCAAAAGGTATAATTGAAAAAAATTTCTGTCGTTTGTTTTACTCAAATACAGGTACCTTATTAATTATGCAAATTCGAGTTTACCTTCTTAATTATGCAAATGTGCCTTTATTTATTTCTAAACTTATTATTGCAAAGAATGAGTAGAATCTGGTTGAAATGTTTAGCTATTTTAATATGTAGCGTCTCAATTTTATTGACCTATTTTGATATGCGATGTTTCAAATTTTATTGGCCTGTTTAATATATGTGTAGAAATTTGATACCTATTTTCTTTGTGTTTTATATTACCAAAATTTCGTTTTATACTGCAATTTTTGATTATTATTTTGCATCGATTATAAATTTTATTGTAGTTATGTTGTTTTAATTGTTAAGTTCGTAATTGAATTCATACTCATTGTGTGTCGATTTCGTCATTGAATCCTTCCTAGTATTATTATTGGTATAGATTTTGAAAAAATGTTAATCTTGAATAATTTCGAATTTGAATACGTATGTGATATTTTGAAATGTTAATGTTTATAACTTGTTGATTTAAAATTTTTTCTTATCCCAGGTCGTATGCCTGAAATGTAATTTAGTATAATTTTTAGCCAAAATTATTTTTTTAAGGAAGGGTGAGTTTGTAGCGTATGTACATGCGAATGTAATATCATGTAGATAAGAATTGCGTATCTATTACCCTTACCTTTACCTAAATGTTGTAGTTGGTTTAGTACCAAAGTAAATGTCTTAGCGAATACGTTTTGTTCTTTCTATTTTGTGTATCTATCCGTTACAGTACAATCGACCCCAGCCTAGCGAAGACGATGAGTTCCAATCATTATACTCTGCTTTGCAAATCGTGAATGAAGATAATTCTGAAGATGAATGTGAATGTGATGATCTGATGAATAATTTTAAAAAAAATTAAGTGAAAGAATTTTTTTTTTTGTTTTCTCGACACTTAATATTACCTGATAATTAATTTTTTTAAATTTGTTTTTTTTTCAAGTTTTTATTTTTTTTATCAAATTTGAGTCGTTTCGTTTGTACTATGTTTTATCTTGTATCAGAGATGAAAAATAAATGATAACAAAATTTATTGAAGAATTTAAATTAAAATATTCTTTTAAAATCGTTCGAAATAGAAGATCTTGGGGAGAATATACGTGACTAAAAAATTGGTCGCTTTGGGCTACACTGCGCGCTGAGTCGGGCGAGTTCACATCGCAAATATCTGGCAAGCCTGTGCCAGTCCCCATCACAAGTTAGTGCGCGCTTATAGTGGAGCATAGCGAAGAGAGCGTAGCTGCGCGACGATTCATAAACGGGTGGGAGCAGCGAGGGGAGAAGCAGCGCATAGCGGCGATTTGAAGAATGATTGGCATTTGCCATTCTTTACCGCGCTGCAACGCGCCGCTCTTTATGTTATCACACACGAAAATGGGAAAAAACTACATTAATAAAGTGAACGATTTACATGTATGATTTTACTTTCATTATAAGCGTTACAAAAATGGACTGTGATTCATTTAATTAATGCCATACAGACGAGAGACGCATTGTGGAACCTCAGAAATCCTAATCACCACAATAATGTAATTTTAAATCGGCTGTGGGATGAGATTGCGAGTCAGTTGGATTGTCAACGTAAGTACAGAGCATTTTCATGGTTTTATTCAATTCTGCTTGATTTCTATAACTAAATAGTAAATATCAAATGTTTGAAACTGTGTAGGAGAAGAAGCAAGAAAGAAATGGAAAACACTACGTGACTCTTGTCAGAGGCATCTCCATAATTCTGCTGCGGCTAGTAAATCTGGTTCAGCCGGCAAAAGCCAATCCGCTGGCCATACTACCAGCAGATGTTGTTCCTAAAATGCACAATGATCCCAAAACAAATGCATTCTAATTTGTTAAGTAAGCTGACACCAGGGCCGTACGCAGGATTTGCGTAAGGGAGGGGGGGGGTTCACAAGTTGGAAAAATTTTCTTTTCTGTGGGAAAGGTGGGGGGGGGTGTACAAAAAATCAAAATTTGTACAATTGCCTCAGAGATATAATGAATAAAAATCTCCAAAATATACATTTTTATTTTATAATATATCATACACAGCTACGTAATTATTTTCTCAATAAATCGATTCGTCTTGGGGATGAAAAAAATTGATCTGTAATTTCTTCAATTTCCACAACTATGTCCCGATGAATATTTAGAGCGATCAAACCGTTTAATCGGTTTTCACTCATAGTGGAGTGTAATACGTTTTTAAACGTCTCAAGGTGGAAAATGAGCGCTCATTCGCCGATGTTGTTACTGGCAATGTAGCCATTGTTCGCAACAGTTGTATCACATTGGGGAAGGAATCCTCCAAGAAATGCTTTCAATGCGTTGGACATTTGTAGTGCCGATTCCTTCCCCAATGTGATACAACTGTTGCGAACAATGGCTACATTGCCAGTAACAACATCGGCGAATGAGCGCTCATTTTCCACCTTGAGACGTTTAAAAACGTATTACACTCCACTATGAGTGAAAACCGATTAAACGGTTTGAACGCTCTAAATATTCATCGGGACATAGATGTGAAAATTGAAGAAACTACAGATCAATGGATTTGTTTTATTCGCCTCTGCCAATGCATGGTTTTCTTTTTCTTTTTTTTTGGCCAATGGGGGGGGGAGGTTGGTGTAGCCCCCCCTGTGCGTACGGCCCTGGCTGATACTAATTATTTACGGGATGTTGCACAGTTGCAGTATGCTGATAGTTATATTATATCTACGTTGTTTAGCGGACCAGAATACTGAAGATGATTACTCCAAAAGTAATTCTCAATCTCCAGCAACGCAAGAATTGCAGTCACCTGCTCCTGCGCCTGTATCAAGCGGATCTAATTCGATTTCATCAGGTTCATCGTCATCGTCAGCTATTTCAAAGAAAAATACCATTCGTCAAAAGTCACTAAACCAACCGCTTTGATGTAATAATGCCAAATGCATGTTCAACTGCTCTTCTAGTTCTTGATAATCGTTTGTTGAAATTGTGCTAAAGGGTTTAATCAGATAAGTGAGAAGCGGATAAGCGTCATCAGCTACAATAACAAATGGAAGTTTCATATCGTTTTCTGGTACAGTTTGTTCTAACGAAGTAGCCGCATAAAATGTGGTGAATGTTCTGAATGTTTCTCTACGTGTGATTCATATTGGAAACATCTATCGGAAGAAAAAAATATATGCCTTGAATGTGAAACGCTCAATTTCCCCAGTAAGGAAGGTATTGATTGATGATTTTCATCTTTTTCATATTTTTCAAACGTCAGTTTCCATTTTCAGCGTTTATGACATGGAAAGAAACTACTGAAAAAACTAATGTTTCAATGTACGTTAAGGACGCCTCTACTCGAAAACTGAGAAATGGTTGGGTAGAATATTACTTATGTCATAGGTCGTACGCTCCAAAACGGACGAATGAAGGCAAAACAAAAGAAAAAAATATTGGCTCCAATAAATGTGGTATAGCATGTCCTAGTACTATGAAAGTAGTATGAGATAGTGACTCCAAATGTAACAGTAGAATTTTTCAAAACTCACATGTTTCATGCTTGCGAATTAAGTCGAAAGACTCTTCATAAAACTGACAGGACGGCGATAGCAGGTAAATAAATATTGAAATTTGAATTAATATGTACTAGTCTATTCAGTCCGAGAGCGGTAATTGCCAAAGTGTAAAATTTCTCTATTCCAGCCAAATATATTTGATATTGCTACATGATGCAGGTATTTTTGGAGACACTCACACTTCAATGCGAATCTGCTGCATAAGAAATGGGATGTTCTGCAGGTTGATTTTCATTAAATTTGTAATACGAAAGGTGGTATTTGTAAAATTCTCACAGCGATTGAATTCAAAGGTAGAAGGACAACATTAACATTTTATGTTGGACTGGATGATATGGAAATTTGGTGATTTCTTCATTCTTCTGTATCTTTTTACTGTGATGTAGAAATAATAGGAATATATAGGAGGATAAAATTGGGACCCAGATTCTAAAGGTTGTCTTTTGGACAAGCGATCTACTCCAAGCAATAAAGAGGGATCCCAGATACAGAATCCACTTTTATCGTGTCAATAAGATCCCAGCCAGGTGGGAGACAAACGGACCACTTCAGCTAGATGGACAGATGTACCTGGATGGATCAGATGAGGTAAAGATTGTGCTGGACTCAGCGCTGACCGAAAACGTGGGAACGACGGGGACTCTGGCAAATCCGAAGAAGAGATACGTCGAGGGCAGGATCGTTACAGAGGTGACTGAGATCGGGTGGATTCCTGACCATCACCTTACGACAAACTTCAGATCAGACAGAAGGATAAAAATAGGATCTTTTGAATCCGGCATTTCATTTGTAGCTCCAACGCAGGGATGGGATTTTGAGACGAAATATCTCATCCTTGGACAGGACTTCTGCAAGTCCGGGATTGTTTCAATCGAAGGAGATAAGATCATCCTAAGGGACTATAAAGGATCTGAAACAATCGTCCAATTCAAAAGAATTACTGCAATTAACGAAATCCTGGCGATGAAGCAGGAAGTAGTCAGGAGAGACATGAATTGGTTCAAAGGATCCAGCAAATAATATGTATTATTTTAGGATCCCCAACATTGTTAGGTTTTTTTTATTATTTTTTTTTTTTACTTTTTATTTTTCCTCAGGATTGTATATTTCATTTTGATCTTTATCGGAGAAATCAAATTTTTATTTTTTTTTCATTTTCTAAATAAGAAATTTAATTTTAGGGAAAATTATGTGATGTAGAAATAATAGGAATATATAGTAGGTTACCTATTATATGTGCATATGAATATACGTATATATGTATAAGATAAGGATCCAAGAGGAGTGGGATCGATAGATAAGTATCGCCTGTCTTGATAGCGGGATCCACCTTTTCGTATTCAATTAGAAATTACCTTATTACATTTTCAGCGTCTGTTGAAGTCGCATACCTTACAGTAATTACCTTTTCGTTTTTGTACAAACTTTTTTTTTTACTTATGTTTATTCCTGCGTAATATATCGGTTATTTCCATCAAGTGTTATAATGTTCCAGTGTAATTTTCATTGGTAATATCCCGTAAGTTTTTTACATAAAATATTCTTAGATATTTTTTTTTTTGTACATTGTGAAATTGATTATTCGTTTCTTTTTATCATCCTGACACGTGTTAGGATGATCGCGTAAAAGGATCACAAGATCCTGAGGGACGGGATGGTGGTTGATCCGTAAGACTATGCAAAATTAAATGCTATATGCGAGTTAGTTGGCAGGCCCATAACCCTGAATTGTGTATTTTGCTCTTTTGACCTACCAAAATGCTGTCAACTAATTATGACCATACAGTATCCTTTCGAGTTACCTAAACTATGGATTCACTTATTTGGATCCTTAGTCAAAAATTAATCATCCCAAAAATAATTTTCTAGGTTTATCATACCTACATTACATTACTCAGCAAGAATTTTTTTTTTCGTTTTTCCAAAAAATGAGACACGCGGTTCTTCAAAATTGAAACTTAACGAAATTATTTCATCATTTTTCATGTAACTGTTCCGTATTCGCTTCGTAGTCAGATCGTTCTGCCGCCCACCACTGTCGTGAAGTTCGTTTCCGGTAACGTAAGCGGAGAAATGCGTGTATTACTTGATAGTTGCTCGCAAGTAAACCTCATTTTGCAATCATTCGTTTCGCGTATGAAAATTGCTACGTTCACTAATGAAATCGTGCAGAAATGGTCTGGAATGAATGGTGTCCAATCCGCGTGTAATCAAGTCGTTCGATTATCTGTCGAATCGCAAGTCGAATCGTTCAAGTTCGACATATCGTTCAACGTAATAGATACGCCGTTGCCGTACTCCGTTCGAAATCTACAGTTGGGTTCATTATACCACGGGATTTCAGTACTTTTTCCTGCAAAAATTTGTCATGCAATCCACTATACCCGTAGTCCCTCCTTAATTGGTGAGAATTTTGTAGGGGTCAACGAAGCAATACAAAGCAGTAATATAGAGATAGGTAAAACGTGGAAGACGTAAGTGATAATAAAGAAGAGCTACATGAAGATGTCGATAATCTAGTAATCAAGGTGTCTATCAAGTTATTTTTTTCTATGCTTTAAAAATCGAAACAACTCTTAAAATATCAATTGACATGATTCAATCATATTTATAAAAACGGTTTACACCTGAGAAAAATGATTAATTGACGTAGTTCAGTTACGATTGCCTTTTTTCATAAGCAACTTTAAACGCACGGACATGCTACTGTATAATGGTTATAATAACGATAATTGAAGTACCTACGATCGGGAAAAATTTAAGCAATCTTCACACAAGGAGATTTTTAAGGCCCTTGATAAGTCCAAATCAATGTGTGTAAAGGCGAGAGAAATTGCAGCAATATGATCAGCCATTTGCACTTCGAACAAGTCCAAATTTTCGTCTGTACCTACACTTACGTACAGTAGGTATTGTAACCCAAAAATATAATAATATTTATTGAACACCTAAACGTGTTAATTTAAGTTATCACGTAATCTAAGATTGACCATGTATTAAGTGTGTATATATATGTATGCAAATATTATAATAGTTAAGCAGTTAATCAGTTAATAACGAGTTAATAGTAAATCGTTAATAATGAGTTAATAAAGTATGCTCGAAGTATAATCGTAGTAGTTATTGTTGATATTTCGGTGATACGTAGGTATACAGTACTACAGTACATATATATATATTTTTAAACAATTTAATTTAAAAAAAAAAACAATCAATTTTATATGGTTGGAAAATAACCACTTTCCTCCCTATTTTCGTATCATTTACTTTATTTTTACAATTGAAAAGTTCATTTCACATTAGTTAGTATTATTAATCAAGTGAAATTTCGTTGCCGTTTCATTTACCAAAGCACTTCGTCTTACAAAATATAATAAAGCGCAAGAACAACCGAGTTCAATTATCCTCTTCTTTTCTCATCACATAGGCTACATCTTCAAAATCTTATTCACTGTAACCAATTTGTACATTGTGACGACCACGACTCGCGTAAAATTTCATTATTTTCGATTCGTTTACCGATCATTTCTGTTAACTTTTGCATCATGATGTAAAAACCAAGAGAACTTATTAATCCGAAATCGAACATGTTGCACAAGTGTAACACGAAATTACGATATAATTTTTTTTCAAATATTTCCACACAGTGTGTTTTCACAAATAACATACACGCCAATAGCATCTGACTACTTCCTACAAACCTAAAACAAAATCAAACGTGAGAAAAACATTCACTAGAAATGCGCAGCGAGGAATTAAGAACCTTACCCATATTTCAAGACATGTAAATTCCACATTCTCATCATTTCTTTTTCACCATCATTAACATCGGTGAAATCATCGATAATTTTCGAGGTTTTTCTTCGCAACCATGCAGGATTTTTTTCGTCTTCGCTATCGACATCTATTTCATCGGCACGAATAGGCAAACAAGTCGTAGAATGATAATAAACTCTGAAAATTAATCAAGAAAATTTTCTTCGTTATCACACCTCATTGAAGAACAACCAGTGCTATAAAAATTCACGCAGAATCTAACCTGTCGTGTCCGTTGATGTAGATCCTCTGCCAGTCACCATCGTTGACGTATTTCTCGTTAACAAATTCCGATAAATTGAATTGTCTCTGTCGTCGAGGACGGTAAACGAGAATTTTACTAACAGGGAGTCTGCGAATAGGTGCTCTTCTAGTGAAGCCGAAGATGTTATTTTGGACATTGCCATCCGTATCAGAACAAGATCCGTCATATTTTTCATTTAACGCCACATCGATTCGAGCTCCGTTCGCGATTTCCTGTAAAAAACATAAGTAAAAGGTGCAACGAATAAATTAAATTAGAAAATTAGAAAAACTCAAATAGCAGATTATTAGGCAAATTCTCTAATACTCACGGTATATAGGAAAATGAACCGAGCATGACACAACTTCAAATGCTTCACTAATGCATACAAATTCAAACAATTCAGTTTCGGACACCAAGGGCAATAACAGTTCTCTATCGGTTCAGTCTGTTGTCGTCTCCTTTTACCATATAAAAATTGATAAACGATTTGGAAATTACTGCTACATCCGATGGATCGAGTGGCTGGTGCAACTATTGCAACCTTATTCTTGTCAGGATTACGATTTTCTTTATTATTTCCAGTAGCTTCCTTAGAAGGAGGTTTCTTTCCAATCATTGAAGATTCATTATCGAAATTATCTTCTCCCTCAGGATTGTTAGTCCAATTCAAGTACAATTTCAACTTCGGACCAGATAAAAAATCCCCCAATGCCGGAGATTTTTCTGCTTCCTCTTCCGGAATCGTCATCCAAAACGAATTCGTATGCGGTAATTTTCCACCATTTGGTTTTAATTCTTCCATCAAAAGTTGATAATCGCCTTCCGGTAACAAACATCGATTACGTTCGTCGTGAATCGTTAGATTACCGCCATATTGAATTTTCTCGTTTATTTTTCTGATTAGTTTGCGTTTCTTGATAATCTTCGAATCATCTGAGAGAATAACGCGAGCTCGTTAACGCTCCTTTAGTAACTTCAAACCACCTAGTACCTACTATGCGTATTGAAACCTGTTTAATACGCTAAAAACTTTCATTTTCTTAAATTTTACATGGATATTTTTCAAAACACCCCTATTTAGAAAAAACGCATCCCATCAAATTCACAGGTAGGTAAAGGTGCAGGGTGTGAAACTCGTCTACGAAGACTCTCCGACTATCACTCAAAGCAGCATCATCTACCCCTACCCACTTACCACCATCGGAAACTGATTGATCAACGATAACCCTTTTGGAAAGTGCGATACGGAACAACAAATGATAAGATTTGACAGCCAACCGATCACATAAAAAGGATTTTGTACCAATCACAATCTTATTTCTGGCTGATAACGAATCGACAATCGGATTACGTGGAATTGAAACAGTGCCGAATGATTTCTAAAACAACATTATACGTACGAGTAAACAAAAACCATCGATGCGATTTGTATAACGTTCACAAGTGTACGCACCATTCTCACAGGATGCCCGTGTTCTTTTCTTTTATCGTGGCATACTTTTAAAAGGAACGTTTCGATGTTTAGCGATCCTGAGCTACCTTCTTCGTCGAAGAATCCGAAATACGTGATGGTTACATATTCGAAAGCGGGATTTACCATGGAAATTTGCAAACTTTGGGCTTGAACTTTGGCCAGTAAAGAGTCCACTTTGAAATTACGTCGACCAGTAATTGATTTAGGTTTTCTCATCATATACGCCAAATTACGGTATTGAAAATAGGGCTGTAAAAAGGGGAAAAAAATTACCCTTCGACCATATAATATCCTAATGTTGAGAACATGTCGAGGAATTTATAAATAATATGGTTTCTGGAATACTAATCGACTATGCGACACATGGAAGGAAGGGGGAGATTTTGGTTGATTCTGTAATTTTATACGTGGAGTCCAAAGTTTAAATTTTGATACCTCTCTGAATCCTCGGATAATATTTAAAATACCAATACTTAAATTTACTTTTTTTACAATATGAAGACATACAATCCAAGTTCACAAAAAACAGAGGATTGACGAATTCCTCCACCCTCAATTAACATCACTAAAATCTACGTACGATACATTTCATGAAAACTTACCGAATATAAAAATCTTGTTCGCAGAAATTTGTATATTTGTGTAGGTTCTGCAACATCATTTTATAATTACAAAAAAACTATTCACAAACCACACAAGGCTAGAACTCTTAAATCTTGAAAATTAAAATAAAACGTACTTTCATAAGCTTGAATAAAAAGTTCATGGTCTGAATGGTGACTATTTTGAGGTTTAATATCAATATTTTGTTTCTTCGTATCAAAATTTACAACTTTTTTGCGTGGCTGCATTTTCACTCCAGCAACACTATGAATCACAAATTAATATTTAACGCAATAATTCAACCTTATGGATTTCGATTTTTCTGAATTTTCTACTAATAAGTAATTTTATAAAATTAAAATCAAATAGAATAAAAACTGGAAGTTCAGGTTCAAGTTTAGCTCGTTCTCATGAAAATCAACTAGCAAAATATCGTAAAAATTTTTTCATTTAAACACGAATCAGCACCCAAACACTCGACAAAATCAAACTTCATAATTCAAAATAAAATACTTACAACGAAATAGAAAAATCAACTGAAAGCCCTTATAACAATTTCACAATCTCGAACATACAAGTTCGATTTAGATAAACAATAACATGTGAATTTCACAACTGGACACATCTCACCAATTCGAAGTCATCTGGAGAACTAATTTAACAAAAATCGCTTAACGCAGTTCCGAATCCACCAGTGTTTTTATCCGTCATCTTTCAACCTTTTTAAACATTTCTTTTTCAACACAATTGGTTTTTATATCAAGATTTCTTGTTCAGATACAAAGAACGTGATGTGCGCATGCTCGAGGACCTTTTTCGAACTAGGTAATAACCTTAGCCTTTGGTGAATAGTGCCGTGCCTTTTCTTTTCAAGCGACCAAAACGTGAATCGTTTCGAGTTTTTTTAATCTTTCTTTCTACTAGGAAAAAAATAACTCGTGAAATCGAGAAAGATGGTTTAACGTGACCCAATTCAAGGTTACTCGTTTTCTAACACTTGAGAGCAAAAGGCACCAGAATTTTAGAAGATACGAAATTTAGCACGACTCGCAATCTCGATAAAACACCTAACAATTCTTTTAAATTTGGATATCGATGAAAAATTGCGTTTCTCATTCCGAACAAAATCAATTTTCATCTAAACCTGCATCAATTTTCATATTTTAAAACAAATTGTACTTAATAGAGAGAAAAAAAGATTTTACTCACCTCAAATGAACAAAATATTCCAGATCCGTTTGAATTCGCCATTCCTTCAGAAATATCTCTCATAGAGAATGATACTGTCATTTCCAATTCATCAATCTTTTTGTCCTTGAAATTATTAGAGAGCTTTTTCCAAACTTTCAAGTTGCTGGATGCTCGAGAACGTGGCGTTGCAAATCGATTCGACTATTTTAAATAATTCAAGGACTGTAGAAAT
Organism: Maconellicoccus hirsutus; assembly: GCA_003261595.1. NCBI lineage: Eukaryota > Metazoa > Arthropoda > Insecta > Hemiptera > Pseudococcidae > Maconellicoccus > Maconellicoccus hirsutus. The sequence continues at coordinate 15,889 of QBDW01004774.1, forward strand.
CCTAAATTGACGTGTATGCTTGAAATGTGTGGTCAACTCGTACATTTTAATTTTTCATTTTCAGTAGTGTTTCTATTCATGAAGAAATATTTGACACCGAAACGAGACGAAAAAAATGAAATCTTCGCATAAATTTTGACACCTGATTACAAATAACTTCTCTGATTGCTTTTGAAGTTTTCATCAGTTTTCGAAAGGTCGACTTTTTTTCATCAATCTTTTGGCCTATAAAGACCTGCCAAATAATAAAATGAAACTTAAGTTCTCCCACCACATATGCATGAAACAAAATTTTCAATTATTTTAAGTACATTAAATTAACAATTTTTATAACTTTTTTATTGATAGATTACTATTTTTTATCCAAGGAATTTTTACACTAGATATGAATGCAATGCAATTTTCGATAAGAATCAAATCGATAAATTTTCTCCAATTTTTTTTTCTCTATTTTTTGAGAAATTACTACGTACTTCTTTTATGAGTAACATCTCTTTTTTCAATTAGGCAGTCGTTACGATCTCCTTATTGATTTCGTTTGATTAAAATTTTTTCAATTTACGATCAAAGTTTTAGTACGTTTAACTATGAGAAAAACTGTTTTTTCGTTGAAGTTAGTTTAGAACTGTTGGTACAGTAAACCAAATTCTTTACAAATAAAATGTTTACGACTTTTTTCTATTCCGGCAGTTCCTAATAGTAGGGGAAGGTGCTGTACCTTGACCATAACGTACCATGGAACAGTTTTGTACTGGGAAGCGCATAGCGCTCCTAGCGGTGATTTGATGAATCACACTTGAAGAGAACTATTACAAGGGGTAATCACATACCACCTTTTCTCGTTTTTCCAAGAGTGCATTTTAAGGAGCATATGATTACAAATGCACCTGTTGGTACTGTCATATCAAGTACCTAGAGAGATGGCGTTCTCCCTCCCATCACTGGTCATAACGGTATTATTTGGAGGGGAGTTAAGTTTGCTTGGCCTTAGGTAGTACGGGGAGTTGAGTGATTTATTGTTTGGTTTTTCGTAATATAGCGATTGATACATTGTACGGAGTTATAATTTGGAGAATTTTTTGTTTTGGTTGTTTTATTTGTGAAAGATTACACGATTATCATGATTGTGAAGTTTTAAAATTTTTTTTTTTTTCGATTTTAATTGACTCAAATAATTATCAATATACAAAGCCGCGTTTAACTACGACAATGGAGTAAATCGACATTGGAGGCCGGCTGGTGTGGGCCAGGAGGCCACACCATGCCGAAGAGTTGGTTGGGCGGCTGATTGGATGAGATACTCTATTAATAGAGTTTAATCATAATTAAGTAAATATTCTGCTGATAAAATTATTATATTATATATGTATATACATATCACTATGTTGACATAACCTACATGGTTAAACTTGTAAATAATCATCCGTTTCCATTAATCATTCTCATAAATTGAATTATATCATTTTTCATCCCGGCATATCGCCTGTATAAATTTTACCTAGGAAGTCATGTAGGATTTTCTACTCATTTCTCGCGTCCCGGTAATGGGAAATTTATTCTTGTGCTTAAAGGGTTTTTTATATGTGCCTAGGTGGAGGTTTTCCTTTTCCTTTTTGTTTTCCTGTATCCTTCTTACCCACTTTTTCCTCATTACCAATTCGTCTTTCCTATCCTTCCTTCCAACCTTTCAGAGAGTCCTAAAAATCTAATCCTAATTTTCCTTTCCCTACCTATGGCACAGTACTTGCGGTTGGGCTAATCCTACTGGATGGTCGAATGAACAGGATTTCTTAGAGTATTTGGACCACTTCAAGAAATATTCGAATGCGTATAAACAAAATCGTGTATTATTAATCCTTGATAACCACTAATCTCGATGAAACAGGCGTAACGACTGTTCAAAATCCAACTGCCATCTTAGCTGAAGTGGGCCAAAAACAAGTGAATGGAATCACTTCTGCAGAGCGAGGTACTCTAGTGACTATGATTGCAGCCATAAATGCTATCGGCAATCAAGTTCCACCTATGCTAATATTTCTGCGAGTCAATTTCAAAGCTTTGATATTACGAGTACGAGGACACGAGGAGCACCATATGGAACTACTGGCGCAGCACAGCCCTCAGGTTGGTCGAATGAAACAATTTTCGTAAAATACCTGGCCCACTTTATCACTCACACAAACTCAACGCCTGAAAATCCTGTAGCGCTCCGAAGATAAATTACGAAGTTTCGTATTTTTCGATGGGCATCGATCTCATTTAAGCCTTCAAGTTTGCGAAAAAGCCATGAAAAATAATATTCATTTAATTTGTTTGCCTTCTTCAACTACACACGTCTTACAGCCACAAGATTAGAATACGGTGTCCGTACAGGGTATTTGTATTGAAATTAGACAAGTACTCGATGTCAAAACAAAACGGGAAACGATATCATGCAGATGTATTAAGATAAGAGATGAGAGGTATTCAATTAGCCAAAACTGTGTGATTTAACCATTCATTCATGTACTGATGTACAGCTTACACAAACATCACATGATTATATACAAAATGCTAACACTGAACAATTGCAAATATTTAATGAAATAATAAATGCGATTCAAAGTTCCAAAATAACGATTAACGCGTTTTCTATTGATGGACCATTTCAGTAGCTTGGACAGGAATCGCTGCCGCATTACTATGTACCTAACGGCCGCACTGCACACAGCACATTCAAACTTCCTTTAGAAATCAATGAGACCAGCACATCATCTATGAAAATTAATTCTGTTGAAAGTAATTTTATCAAAAATGCCAAGATTATTATATGGGAAGAGGCATCGATGATTCCGAATTACGCTGTAATGTGTTTGGATCGATTATTGTACTTAGGATATTATGAATATCAAACAACCGTTTGGCAATAAAATAATCGTACTAGGAGGTGACTTCAGGCAAACTCTTTCTGTTGTCCCAAGATGCAACAGATTTCATATCATTGCCAGCTGCATCAACTATTAACATTCGATGCGACAACAATGCTCAAGACTTCTCTGATTTTTTATTACGAATTGGTAACGGAGATTACCCAAGTACTAACAATAATGAAATTGAATTACCGGAAAGAATTATTGAACAAGGCGATATCACAAAATCTACTTTCGGTGATGTCACTACTGCTGACGTTACAAAACTTGCAATTTTATCACCGAAAAATGAACGTTGCAATGATATTAATAACGTAATTGTAAATATGTTACCTGGACCATCACGCACCTACACCAGTATAGACTCCATTGTAAGCGATGATAATGAAGATCATTATCAGTATCCTACAGAGTTTTTAAATTTAAATAGAAGGGAAAGGGGAGGAGGATTTTTACACGGTTCCATGGGGGAGGATTTAAACGAAATTTATACCTACTAAATGAACCTACATTTTTAGTTCGCAAAAATTCCTATATGAAGCAGCACTACACCTCTGACGACCAACCTGAAAAAATCTGACCTTACGAATGTATTGTGGAAGTGATAAAAAAAAATGTGTTTTGATGACAAATTTTTTCCAAATATTGCAATTTTGTTTTTCGTGTAACTTTTTATGCAATTGACGTAAAAAAATTGTAAAAGTAAGTACAAATTCAACATTTTTTTCTCTTTCATATGAAAGTAAGATATTTAGATTATCAGTTATTCATATGAAAAGTAGAAATGAGATAGGTGGAGGAATTAAACATCACTTTTTTTTCAGATGCCGCGATTTTATGCAAGAAAAAAAGAACCAATTAATGAAGAAAAAATGCAAGAAGCTCTGCGAGAATATTTTAAAACCAAATGTTCGTTTGCCAGCCTTTCCAAAAAAATATAACCTGAACAAAATAAAATGACTATATATTTCCGGATCAAAAAAATTGAAGCCGGCGAAGTGTCTTCTTTGGGATTAAGTTTCATTACAAAAAATAAGTACGCAAACCGTCAAATTTTCGATGACCTCGAAGAGAATTGTTTATTGGAGTATGCATTATCGGCAAGTACTCTTCATTTTGGATTAACAACGATTCAATAGCGAATTTTAGCGTATGAATTAGCTGTGAAACTTAAAAAAAAATTACCAGACACCTGGACAAGCCAAGAAAGCGCCACTGTTGAATGGTATAAAGGTTTTCGACATCGTCATCCAACGCTTTCTTTGCGAAAGCCAGAAAACCTCTCTCTGGATAGAATCGCAGCCATAAACAAAGACAATGTGAACGATTTTTTTGACAATTATGGTGCTGTTTTAAACAAATATAAATTTGGCCCTGAATCAATTCACAACTTCGACGAGACTTCTTGTAGTTCTGTCACTTCACCGCCGAAAGTCCTTGCTGTCAAAGGGCAGAGAACTGTATCACAGGCTGCTAGTGCAGAAAGAGGCTCTCAGGTGACGTTTGGTGCATTTATCTCTGCAGATGGTAAAACCATTCCGCCAGAATTTGTCTATCCAGAAAGTGCGATGCAAGGAAAACGATGTCCAATTATTGCAGATCCTCTTACTGGCAACAATATCGTGAATGGAGGTCCCAGTGGCAGCCAATGTTTTTTTTTCAAAAAAGGTTGGATGACTAACCAGGTGTTTGTGGAAGTTTTGAAACATTTTCAGCGGTATACGCGTTCCAATGAAGAAAACAAGATATTGTTATTGATGGGCAACCATTCTTCGCATTGTAGCATGGATGCTTTGATATTTGCTAAAGCCAACGGTATCGAACTTTTAACATTTCCGCCACATTTAACCAGTAGAATTCAACCTTTGGACGTGTGCTTATATGGTCCTCTTAAAACGGCGATATCTTATGCTGAAAATGACGCTATGAATATCCTCAAGAAGCAATTGGTATTAACGATTTGCCTGCGATAATGAATGGCTGCTGCCTATAATGCTACTTTCTTGGAAGACACCATAAAAAATTCCTTCAAAGTTACTGGCTTGTGGAAGCCTATGTTCTCTTCGAGAAAAATAACGAGGCAGAAGCTGTCCCTTCAAGTAGTAATGAGGCTGTACAGTGCTTACAAGAAATTCCTCCTCTCACTCGCCCCTATAACGAGCCAAAACCGAATGAAAGGAAAAAAAAGTGAACATTTAACGAAGTCTCCGACCATAATCGAAATTCAAAAGCGTGCAAGAGAACAAGCTACAGCGGTACAGGGTGTTCCGCAATCAGTGTACCACCTTCTAACCCATGATGTGGCTACCCAAACTATACATGTGTATGAATGTTCACCGACCCTAACTTTTGAAGGGACGAAGTTATGCTCTCATAATGGTTGTTTTTTTTAGAACGTCGTAACTCAGTTGGTAATGTAGATAGACAACATTTGTTTAAACTTTTTAGTAGAACTTTTTAAGCCTTACAAAATCAGTCATTTCATATCAACATTTACCAGTAGTCCAAAGTGCCGACGCGACGTCAACAACTATAAACAACGACGATAACCACCTCTCCGACAACGACAACACAAATCTTTCTTGGAATCTCCTGCCTCTCAACAAAACTTCAACAGCTGATGACGAATTACATGATTTTACGACCACTACTGAAAGCACACCGGCGCTAGCGACTAATAAAGCGTCTACGGGTGTTTTCACACGCTCAGGGAGAGAAGTGATCAAGACGGCCCGTTATCTCGATAGTGTAACAACATCAAAAAAATCAAAGCGCGTCTCGTGGGCCAGGCGCCTAGTGACCATTTTGCAATAATCCGCAGCTGAAATAAAACCATATCTTCTCACCTTTGAAAAAAATATCAATAGAATAAAACAATACTCAGTCTCTCGTCTACACTCGTGGTATTAATGTCAATTCTCTCTTGTGTTTTTACGTGAAAATGAGTAAAAAGAAAATAGACGAAATGATGCTCAATTTATTTGGTAAATCACCACCTGAACCACCAAGTACATCTCCGCCATCATGGTTTGATGATTATTTGAATTTGTAACCCAGAATTTCATTGGATGACCTCGAACATGCTTTTTCAACACCTCACTCACTGTCACCGTCACCACGATCTTCCGCTCCACCGACACCAACCATTGCTCTGGAGTACTCACCACCGTTCATTTCACCTCAACGCTCAAAGTTCAATTACAACTAATCCCTTTGGATCCTCCACCTAAACGAAAACCTCGCATACCACCGCTGTCAACTCCGCACGCTCAGCAGGAACCCCACCAAAAATAATAAAGAATACAGTCTCCACACCACCAAGAAAAAAGATCGCCGCGGAAAAGGCGTCAAAGAAAGAGCGAAACAAAAGTATTTATCTCGGTTATTTCATAAGTTGTAAATATTTTTTTATCTTAAGTCTTGTTGATTTTTTCTAACTTTTAACTAGTAGGTACCCTCTTAGGATTTAATTTTTACTTTTTAATTTTTGATTTTCTTTTCTTTTCTTTTTTTCTTTTCCTCATCCGGCTCCGCCTTTACGGGGGGAGTACTGCAGGGTTTTGTTTCTATAACGAGTATATCCACACGGTACTACCGTAGTGTAAACATCAGTTTTAAAAAACACCTGCCTCTTTCTGCCTTCTTTATTTTCGCTTATCCGATTGGCGACTCATTTTTATCGCTTTTCGTATAAATATAAGCTGTAATTTAGATTTAACTCAGTTTCGTTACTTAGCTAGCCAGTTAGTTAGTCAGTCATTCAGTCTTTAACACGAATATATATACATCTCAACGGTATTGATAATTTCTTCAACAAGAAACACTCCATAAACCTAATTAACGATCGTTCAGTTTGTACGATCGTTAATAAAACCCACCAAACGTACGTGCGTTTTTACGCCGTTCGGAGTACGATCGGCCCGATCGTTCTACATTTTGTACCACCAGAAGTACGTGCGTCGCCCATTACGACGCCGTTCTAAGTACGATCGTTCAAGTACGATCGTTCAAGTACGCGAACGCGTTCTACCTTTTCGCGAATATTATTATAGGCCCGAAAGCCTATAGTAGCCTTTCTCAACGGAGAACTTCAAAAGGAAGTATACATGAAAGTACCAGAAGGGTATAGATGTAGTGATTCGACTAGACGAGAAAAGGTTTGTAAATTACAACGAGCTCTTTATGGACTGAAAGTGAGCCCACGAAGATGGTATGAACGATTCAAGACCAGTATGGACAGAATGAATTTCAAAATGTATCCATTTCAATCGTGCTTATTTTCATGGCGAAAAGGGGAAAGATTCGTATTTATTCTCTTGTACGTGGATGATATTTTGATTATAGGAAACTGCAAAAATAAAATTTTCGAAACACGAAGACAGTTGGAAAATGAATACGAAATGACGAACTTAGGATCTCCAAAACGATTTTTAGGTATCGAAATTATCCGAGACAGGAAACGTCGTCGATTATTTTTATCTCAGCCCAACTTTATCGAAGCAATTATCAAGAAATTTGACAGGATTGACTCCAGAGTAGCCAAGACTCCTATGCGTACTAGAGAAGCAGAGAAGAAAAATGATTTCGATTACAATTACGATTTTGACTTGGTGAATATCCCATTCAGACAAGCTGTTGGATCATTACTGTACTTAGCTAATGCTACCCGCCCGGACATAGCATTTGCTGTGAATACGCTGAGCAGAAAACAAAGCAATTACGATGGAAAAGATTGGATTAAAGTCGTGAGAATAATTCGGTATCTTAAAGGAACTATGAATTTAGGAATTTTGTACGAAGGAAAGACTGAGAATGTAGAATGCTATGCTGATGCTTCACTTGGAATGAGCGATATAGAAGGAAAATCTACTTCTGGATATTTGGTTAAAATATTCGGAGATGTGATTAGTTGGCGAACGAAGAAGCAGACACACGTGGCATTGTCGTCAGCAGAATCAGAGTTTATAGCGATGAGTTTTGCATGCAGGGAAGTGGTGAACTTGAATGAGATTTGTAAACGACTTTTGAAATTAAATATAATACCGATTATGTACGAAGATAATGAAGCCGCTATCAGACTTGCTAAAAATGAAGATTCTCAAAGTTTAAAGCATATTGTAAATCTTTGTTATCATTATGTAAGATTGGAAGTTAAGAATAGGAAATTGATTTTAAAATGGATAGGGACAAAGAATCAACTTGCTGACTTCTTCACGAAAGCCCCGCCAGAATCGAAGTTTAACTTCTTTCGAGATCAAATTTTGAGTGTATTTCCTGCATAAGTAGAATTTTGAGATTAAGATTTAATGATTAGAATGTATTTAGTTTAAATAGGTTCTTCCTATAATGATTCTTGAATTAATTTTGATTGTTTCAGCCAGTTGGAATTAATTGTTCGAAGATCGTATATTTAATCGTGCGAAGTGGAGGGAGTGATAGAAAACCATACTCGTTAGTGATGGTCGCCAGTGATGCCGCCTGGCGGATTACATTGATACTTCGCACTCTCGATTGCTTTTTCGTTCAATTGTCGTTTTATTTTGATGTTTCCTTGTTTAAGTTGAGACACTAGTGATTTGTGTTGCTAAGGGACCTCGGGGGTCGCCTAATGCCTGAACACAAAGTAGTTACCAGTGCCCTTCATCTCTAAAGATGGTAATAGAGGGAATTCAGCATACGCTCAAATGGGTCTACTTAGGGTACGAAATGGAGTTAATAAAAACACAACAATCCTGTACACACGAGACACATTTATTAATATCATAGGTTAAGAAGCTACAAGCGTTCTACCTAGACCACGACGTTCTATTTCTAATGTCGTTCTATAGTTCTATTTTCCAGGGTCAATCTATGCGACTATCTTCCACTAGATCCGATCCGAGAACTAACTAGGCGAACTGCGAGACATTCAGAAGGTAAGTCGACGTACGGGAACGATGCACGGGGCAGGCGGGACGTTTCTCGTGGCGGGAGGTGCTTTCGATGATGCACGCTTCGCGACATTCGCCCGAACCGCGCATACGCTACTAAATAGGTCTAAAACCTATTTCTAACTATGGAGCATTCGTCCTCCCTCATTTTTAAGTAACAAGTCGCTTATTGGTCTTTTCTGGCGATCGTAAACACTGGTCGGGCTACTTCCGATTTCGTCCTTTCGTGAAAATAAAAAACGTCACCACGTGACGTTTTAACATCGGATGATGTTTATAGGCTCGTCGAATAGACGATGTTTCGCGACGACATAAAATAATGTAACCACCGTGGCTAGAAGAAACAACGACGAGAAGCAAATAACAAATAGCATCCGATGTTACGGTTTGTCGCGCGAGAAAAGCGCGAAGCCGTGTTTGATTTTTAACATCGGATGATGTTTATGGGCTCGTCGGATATGTTTCGCGACATAAAATAGTGTAACCACATAATTATGTAGCTGCTAGAACAACGAAGAGAAGCAAATAACACAGCATCCGATGTTACGGTTTGTCGCGCGAGAAAAGCGCGAAACCGTGTTTGATTTTTATTTGCTATTTGCAGCTAGTTGTGAATACAAAAACGACACGGCATCCGTCTATATTGGCACTACCCAATCGCGTTATTTGCTCATTGACTCCTCTTTCTTCTATCGCATGGTATGTCGTCAATTTGCTCGCGTACATACACAGTAGTGTACTGCACGATACCAATTTTTGTATCGATGAGGTATTGACGTGACGATGCTAGTTTGCAACAATGGTATCGCAAATGAGTATCGCCTAGCGATAATTATATCGAAGTAACATTGACGATACCATTGTGCAAAAAACATATATAATGGTTATTTATTTCGGTTGCAACTACTCGTAGAAAAGGGTTACAGTATATCATCGAGGTGTTAGAATTTTTGCAAATAAATATATTTTAACATCGGATCGGATGATGTTTATATAACTGTCACGATCATTTAACCAAATTTCGTTTACGCTTTTTCCATTATCGCAGTATTTTACAAATTCGCCGCTATTACTCGTAATTTTGTTTAGCACGTTCATTTTTAACGTAGGTAAATAAAACTACAAGTATAACGTAAAAAAGGTTGTGAGACGTTGAAAATTTGAGAAATCTTCCTTATCTCGTACATAAGTATTGTGCTTTCGATACGGTATCGTACACAATACTATCGGCATTGTGCAGTACATTAATACGCGGCGTTTCAGTTTATCAACAGCGCTAGTACTCTAAACCATGACTTCAACTCGAAACTCGAATTTTAACATCGGATGATGTTTACGGGCTCGACCATGTCTGCTAGAAGAAACAACGACGAGCAAAAACACAGCATCCGATGTTGTTACGGTTTGTCGCGTAAGAAACACGCGACAAACCATATAAGCTTTTTCAAGTAACTTGGAATGGATTTTCGTTATAAGTAAGCGGGACGTCGCTCGTATTAATAGCGCTAGAATGGAACGAAACACGAGTTTTCTTCGTTAGTATTACACAATGTGTAACGTCCGAGTTGAGCGCGCCGGGAACTGCCCCCGAACGCCCTGCCCCGGCCCTCTTTTCTCCCCGTAGGGACTGGCGAGGAGTTAGTTCCAGTAGTACAACAATATGATACGCACCGTTAGTGATGTATCAATATCGATAGCACTATCGATAGTATCGATAGTTTGACTTCGATAGTATCGAAACTATCGATAGTATTCGATCCAACGATAGTATCGAAATATCGATAGTTTCCATCGATAGTATCGATAGTTTCATTTTGGCAACAGTGGCGAAAAGCACGCGCCATGCGGAGAGCACGAGAGCAGTTTGAATTTCGAATTTGAATAGATAATGAATTTCATTTCAGAAGAGTTTAATTAATGTTTAACGTTTAAGTTCAAGTTTATCGTGCGCGATGTCGTCTGAACGAGCTGAGAATAGAAATGTTTCAATGAGTGAGTACTATACAAAGTTTTTTTATTCATTGATTTATTTTGACAAAAATCTTTTCGAATTTCAATAGAACGGTCGCATAGTGGAAGCACAGTTACATCAGGCAAATCACTACTAAATTTGAAAAAACGAGTCCAGAGGGGTATACGCAGTATTGCTACTGCTACTGCAGGAAGTTGCCTTAAAGCAAATGCTACAGATTACGAAGTATTCGACGACGAAAACGATTCAATAATGCAAGTATTAAGTATCAACTGTTGATGAAGTATGCATGACTAGATATTGTATTTTTGTTTTACATAATTACTTTTCTCACAGATATGAACCAAGTAATAACTCGAATTTGGAAAAGAATGCTGCGGTTTCCAATGTAGATAAAGATAATAATTCTGCAACAGCTAGTGCTTCGTCTGTTCCTTCAGTTTCAAAGTAATTTTATATTTTGTATCTAGAAACTGAGAAATTTTATTTTTGTTCTTACATTTCTTTTTCTTATTAGATCTATTGGAAGTACACTGAAAAAGTATTTTAGACCGAAGTCAGCTTCTGTTTCTTCGTCAGCAGAAACCGACGTAATGAACAACGACGATGTGAATGGAGATGAAAACACTTCTTTGCCAACTGTGACGAAGTATGTTGGATAAACAAAACTCATCTACTTATTGCGAATCTTCAAATTTTTTATTCCTTTCACAGATTTGCTCATTTGCTCAAAAGCAAGCCTCAAAATGCCTCTGTAATGTGGAATTTCTTCGTATTAATCGACGATAAGCATGCGAAATGCAAAATTTGCAATAACGTATATAAAACGAGCGGCAACACCAGTAACATGGCTGATCACATCAAAAGAGCGCATAAGGACCATTATAACAAATTGAAAAATGATGATGGGAATGAAGAAAATCCAGATGACCCTCCGCCTGTTCCCAATACAAGCAAATTTGGCAATTTGGTGAATACTATAGAGAGATGTTGTAATTCTACGTATTCCAAAAATTCGAAAAAAAAGAAAAAGATCGATCTTAAAGTGGCATATATGATCGTCGCAGATTATCAGCCTTTCAGTATTGTCGAAAATAAGGGCTTTAAAGCTCTAGTTAAAGAGCTTGATCCTCGGTATGTCATGATATCACGAAGAACCCTTGTAGAAGTATTGCTTCCATGTTGTTTGGTGGAATGTACTACGATTCTTCGCGTAAAACTTGAAAAGTGTAGCGGTGGTATTAGTATTTCCTGCGACTGTTGGACAAGTGTTGCCCATCAACAGTTTCTTGGTATAACTGTACATTTCATTGATCCAGACACGAACGAACTGCAGTCAGCGGCGTTGGATTGTATACCTATCTCAAATGATGAAAAAGCGACTTCTTTGCAGCAAATGCTTACCACTGAAATGACTGAATGGGGAATCACTGGCAGAGTGGTATGCATAGTTACTGACAACGCGAAAAACATGATAAAAATGGCTGAACTATTGATGATCTCGCATCTTCCGTGCATTGGACATTCCCTAAACTTGGACATCAAGGCATCATTACAGGATGATCCAGTTAAATCTACGAGTAGTCACTCTTCGGAAACTGCATCCCGGTCTACCAACGATGATTCGATCAAGAATACCATGACGATTACGACTACTGCTTTGAAGAAAGTGCAGGATATTGTCGGTGCTTGTAAAAGCATAATTACTTTTTTCCACAACAGTCCTAAAGCTTTACGATTTCTGAATAAAGCGAAGCAGAAGAATTTAGAAGAAGGGGAGTTCTCACCAACAGCTCTGGTGCAACAGGTAAAATAAATTTTAGTTCGTGTGGGTAACGCTTTATTTGATTTGAATAATTAACAGGTCGATACTCGTTGGAACACTGTGCTCTACATGCTACAAAGTGTTGTTGCAAATCACGAATACGTCAAAAGCGTACACGACGATCAAGAATATGTTGATTTAAGAATTCTTAAAAATTCTGAATTGAAACTGGTATCTGATATTATAAAAATTTTTGAACCATTCGAAGCGACAACGGTGGATCTTTCTGGTAACATTTATTTTTGATTGATTTTCAAACTTGTTTATATGAATGTACTTTTTGTCTATTTTAGGTGAAAAATATCCTACAGTTTCGCTGATTATCCCATACGTCAAAGGTCTGATAAAAAACTTACGAATGTGGAAGATTTACAAACACCAGAAGGGAAAACTTTCGCAGAAAGGGTATTACGTATAACAAAAGAACGTCTTTTGCCTTATGAAAGTAGAAGTGTTTGTCGTTTGGCCACACTTCTTGATCCTAGGTTTAAGAAGAAAGGTTTTTATTATTCTACTAACGCGGATGCTGCTGTGCATTTATTGAAGACAGCGGTAGCTGATCAACTGAAGAAAAGAAGTACCACACCGGAAAATGAAAATTTAGAAGACGATGACTGTGGAAGTAGAACTGCAGCTTCTAGTTTTAAAAATGGTGGAATATTGGACTACTTATCGGAAGATGAAGAACCAGAAAAATTAGGCGGTTCTGCTAAAGCCAAAGGTGATGGTTCCAACTGCACTACTGCGAATGCCCATATTGCTGTTTCACGTTATCTTGAAAAGAGTCGAGTTTCATCATCAGATAATCCGTTGAAGTATTGGGAAAGAGAAAATCAGGATATGGTACATGGTGATGTTTTATACACTGTGGCCAAAAACACCTTTTGTGTACCAGCGTCTTCGACACCTGTTGAAAGAATGTTTTCGCGAAGCGGGTATATTGTTAGCGAACGTAGAAACGGATCAACACCTAAAAACGTACAAATGCTAACTTTTTTAAATTTAAATTTTGACTTTTTTTTGAACGAGAATTAAAAATTTATTATTAATTTATATATACGTAATATATTACATGTTTTTGTATAAAAAAATAAAACAATGTGTGAAATTTGTATATATTTTTTTTTTCATTATAACTATCGATACTATCGATAGTTTGATGTCGATAGTATCGGACTATCGATAGTAAAAAAATATCGAAATGGTACTATCGATAGTACAAAACTATCGATAGTTCCCATCACTACGCACCGTGAATGATTTTACAACGACGTATACGCCGTCGTATATATACTGACGAGTCGGCTCTATCCATCGCGTCGCCGTACTGCCCGTACCAGTGTAGACGGCAGCCAGTCATTTCGACCGCAAAGACGTACAAAGTTTAAAAAAAACGTTCTTTCGTCGTATTTTTCGTGTGATCGCGATGTTGTCGTCAATAGCGTCATTGTCTGTTCGCGTAGGTATGTATCAGAGTCCTGCACGGTATAGTTAAATACTACAGCTACAAGTGATAGTAACGTTAGCGGTAGCTGTTGTATCGTTAAAGTATAGACACTAGAATTAACAAGATGCACAACTGCTGGTTACAGCGGAAAGGGGAATCATGTAAACTTTGTGTGAAAAGTTACTCCAGAAATTTTCTGTAGAGGCGCTGATCGTTGGTTTCCTTCATGTTTTTTGACTTTTAATAAAGATTTCACATACAACACTTTCGTTTTTATTTTGTTTTTTTGCAACCTCATTGGTCAAAGTCTGATTGATTGTTATCAGTGATATCAGCTGTTTTCAACTTGGCGCCTTTTTTGAAAGTGAGGGAAGATACCTAAAATCAAATAATTTGAAAAATACGTTTCGTTTCTGCTTTTCATCTATATTTTCATCAAATGAAACATTATGCCGTCAAAAAGAGAGTGTTGTGTTAAAAATTGTGGGAAGGTGGGGATGTTTTTATTTAAATTAAGAAAAGTAAGTACAATACAATTCATAATATTAATAATATAATAATTTTCGAAATGACGAAAATGAAAAATCTAAAATCAACATTGATTCATCTTATGCAATTACTATTAGGAATGGGAAGATGATGTCGAGTTAGACGCAAAGAGCACTTTGCAAAAAAAGTGGATATGCAACATCCACTTTGAACCAAAATTTATCACTGGTATTGAACCATTCAAAATCAATTACCCGGGTAAGATAACTGAGGTTATCGAAAGAAAATCCGCGCCTCGGTTACTAAAAACGGCCCATCCAACAATTGATGTTATAACAATAAAACGAATTGGCTGCCACGAACATGGTGACATACTTACGAAACGTGTTATATACTTCTTCCTCGTGATGAGAATTCACTTTATCTGCAAAGTGTTCAATAACAACAACAACGGTCTAGAAAAAATAAAAAATTTAAAAAAAACCGCGAAGAGTTTATAAATATTATAATAAAATTATAACGTCGTAAATTTCTATTTTGTTTATTTTTGTTGATTGACAGATTTGAGATTGATAAACAAAAATAATTTAAAAAATTCTGACGTCACTGAGACCCAGCTAATGAAATGACGAATTTTACTTAAAATGCTGTACAATTAACTTTAAGTAACTGCGGTTACTTTTTTAACTTGATGCCGTACGCGGTGTAACGAAGAATGAAATTCGTAAATTAGAAATATAATACAAACATTTTGAAATTATTCCGTGTAAAATTTCTCACCAATTACACTTTACAGTGTTCAATATCGAAAAATCACTCATTTGCATTTGTCAATTAAAATTAGGCAAATACATATAGGGTAAAATTGAATCGCGTTTTTTTCGTCAATCTTACATTCTGCATAAATACCGATAATAACTAATTTTACAAGGAACATTTTTAATCGCTCCTTACACCCCCTTGACCAAATAAAGACATTA
>QBDW01004776.1:0-21204 GCA_003261595.1 Maconellicoccus hirsutus
TTGTTACCTTTCACCAGCACTAACCTTTTCCAGGTAACGTCATGAGGATTCCCCGTAGCCAAAATTCATGTATATTTCTCTTTTTAACGTTAAACAAAAATGAGCTCGTCGCGTCTGAAATTTCGCCACTAATTACCGACGGCGGTTGGGAACCGGTGGCCGTGTATGCGAGCACAAACGCAGCCAACTCGTGCGGTACAACCTGCAGCGTACGTTCGCCTCGAGCTATTACATCAGCAGCGTTACATTTCGCTTTGGCATATTAATGAGCGCATAGCGAAACGCGAAGTTACGCGGTTGCATATTCGCACACAGATAACACACGTGCCCGTCGGAGTACTCACACGAACACGTTAACGTGCTCGTTACAATAGACAACGTCGCTTTTTTTTTTAAACACCGTCTCGCCCTACGTCATAATGCAAACGTAGGTATAATGTACGCATAGGACGGCGACATCGGCCTCGCGGCGGCGATTTCCGCGAATTCCAAACATTCGCGAGTTCGACTGGAATACACGGCGCTCTAGCCATTCTTCGATTTGATGCGAAAACGCAATCGTCTGGCGGCCTCAGATGTTGCGATTGTTTATGCCCAAAAACCAGACTCGTCGATGACCCTCCCTCCGTCTAACCGGCAAGTTTCACCTTTGGGAAATACTTATTGGGTAATAACGATCGTGTATTGTAAATACCCGCATAATCGAAGCGTATAGATTTAGCGGATCGATGTCCCGCATGATCGCGGTAGACGCGAGCCAGAGGTTTGTTTTTCGGAAAAAATTTCGAACCGGTATTTGACGACGGTGAGTTGAGAGGGTGCGGTAGACTAATCAATTACGACGTCCTTGTTTTATGGGTAACGTGCGAGTGTGTACGTACGAGTTATTAATATACACTCTCCCTCTCTGCGGTGACTTTCTGGCTCCGAGACGGCCGTAAAATAACTATGACCAGGGTCAATGGTAGATTATTGCGTTCGGTTTTTTCGATGGTGCCCGAAGGCTAACGTGGAATTTTTCGGTGGTAATTGCGATATCATGCATTCTTCGATCGAGTACGCTATAATACGATTTCCAAGATAGAAGGCGAAGGAGCAGGAGGGAATGCATGTATGCGGATCCTTGGAGACGCTGACTCGTGTAAGTCGTAGCAAAGGAAGCATAAGAACATTGACGCAGGATGCGAGGATATTGAGACACTGTGATATTGCTCAAGACGTCAGAAGAGATATGACGTGAGTCACGCGCTATGCGGTAGACGTTGCAATGACGTCATCTTGATTGCAGCATATCGATGACGACTTACATACTGGTCACATCTACGATTATGTTACTCTGCCGTGGTATATGCTCATTTGCATAAATTCGAAAATTCGCAACAACTGGACGACGATAGATGACGCACACCGTCGTTCGTCTGGTTTTACAAAGAAAAAGATCAAAACTTCACTTACCTCTTATGGAATTAGTGGGATGACCGGCGCCGTTGGCGTTATTGAGTCCGGAACGGCTATTCGGCGAAAGTTGGGGTGGCATGCAGGAATTAGTGGTGGGCGGGGGAGTGGTACTGGTGACGTCGTCGGCCGGCATCGAAGAAGACGAATTCATGGTTAATTCGTGATCATTGGGGCCGGAGACGGTGCGGTAACGCGCGTCGTGGGCCGCGCGCAGCGGGCCTATTACGCTGGAATGCCACCCCAACATGGCAGCCGATCGGTTAGCACCGGAGGTGTCGTCTCCGGTGCTAAGGAGCTCTTCCAGGGCGGCAGCCGCAGCATCCATGATCGCCTATCGGCGGCTGCGGTGGCGCGTTCGAGTAACGTGCGACGAGCTGGTACGCGAACGCGTCGCGGTATCGTTAAATTACTATGTGTATTTGTTGCGATTAGATGCGAGATGGTTATAAGTCCTCCGCCAGGATCCTGCTGATAATCATGCATAATGGACCCGTGCTACGATCGACTTAATTTTCTGTTCACCTCGGGTCCTTTTGGCAAGGTAAGCGGCGCCGGAAGCCGGTCGCGGTGACCGGTTCAGTGTACTGATGCGTTGGGTCCGTGTGGTAGTTCTTGTGTGGAGTTGTTAAAGGTGGTGGATGAGCGTTCGTACGTACGGATCTTTATTTTCGATGGTGTTTCGTTCTAGATGAAGAAAGATGAGGTGTTAGTAGTCGTGGTGAAATTGGTCGCCTTTCTTTGGTCCCTCGTTGCGGTATGTGATGCTTTTAAACGTGTAGACGTGATTTATCACCGAAATAACGATGATTGATTCTTTTTAAGGAGTCATTTCGCCCTATAAACGTGAACGTGTCGGAGATTTTTTTTCGTTTCGTGATTTACGTAAATGGTAACACTGATTTTTATATAGAAGAACGAAATACTCATCGTAGTTGTATTAGTCTTTAATGAATCATTCATGAACAACTCGCCGATTGGCTCGTTTTCAAGAAACTATTGAAGTTGTGCTAAAATCGTTCGCGAACGATTGATTCCTTCTGCGGATGAATCGTTCGTGAACGATGTTATATTTCAAATGAATAATTGTCGCTCAATAATTCACAAAAAAAAATTCAAAAAATTTCATCGTTCGCGAACGAATGATTCTTCTCACTGATGAATTGTTTGCGAACGATTTCATTTTTTAAATGAACAATTATTCCCTCGTGATTCTAGTAAAAAATTTAATATTGAAAATTCGACCGAAAAATTTCGTCGTTTGTGAACGATTCGGTCGTTGTTCAAACTGAGAAATCGTTCACTCGTGTTTTATGTTATTTTCTCTATATTTGAATCAACTCGAAGGTACTGTTATGTTGAGGAACATTCGGAACGACCAAATTCTTATTCAAGAATCGGTCGCGAACGATTAAACGATATTTAATCAATTAACTCCTTTTATTTCGTTCAGTGTGAGGTAAATTTTAAATTCAGTCGTTCGCGAACAATTCATAACGAACTAAAAGTTTCCAATTGTTGTAAATTATTTGATTTAAGCGCTTGATTGTGTGAATTTTTCGCCAATTCAATAATTAGTGCAGTGTTGCCAGCTGTTACTTAGTGGTTGAACAAGTGAAGGGGAGTTTTGTTCTTTTCATGCGATGAAATTCATAGTGAATAGTGATTATTACAAATATTCGAGTGAATTAGCATTTATTTTTTCTCTGTAAATCGAAATCGATTACATGTCATGATGTAGTAAGGTATTCGAATGTGTAAAAATTCGATCTTTCTCCTATTTCCAAGAACCAAATGGTATAAAAACGAAACCACGAGTCATATCAAATATCTCGCAAAATTACTACAAAAATACGACGGACTCGACCATACACAGCTACATCTCAGACAACGATAACGGATTCGAAACATTTTGCAATCACACCTCACGTTAACCCCGGCACCCACGATGTTCGCAATTCGAATCTCAAACACGTCAATACGAAATAAAATACCAGTAGTAAAAAATGAAAAAAAAACTACCAAAGCGAGCATCTGGATAAAAGAAATAAAATCACCTCGCGCCATATTGTACCAGGTTATTGGCTGAAATGGAAAAAGAAATTGTAAAGGGAAAATGATCGATTGGCCGCTGAACGCAAACGTACATGGGCTGTACGTGTCTACGTCTATCACGTTCAAACGAACGAATTTCAACTGCGGGAAATTTTCGTTGGCAATTTTGTTTCGCGTTCGAATGGAAATGGCGAATCGGCGAAATCCAATAAAATGTCTGGGTTCTATTCGAGCAAAATATTGTAATTTGAGCGTACGCGGGTCTTGTTTTATTGTCAGCACCCTTTGTCAGCCTTTGGTTGTTTTTCCGTATACGAATATTGCGGTAAAATACGCATCCGTTGTACGTTTCGTGTATACGTGAAATGTTCCCAATGACGAGATTCGTTCGATATCCCAAAAAAAAAAAGTCACGTTGGAGAAGACGACGTGAAAGTGGCCAGGAAATAATATCAAAACGTGGACAAGACTAGAAGATAGTGACATTTCGAATCGAAAAATATCGTAAATTCTGAGCTCGAAGTATCGAACATCGCTTTAATTCAAAATGCTATAAAAACTCGCCCAAAAACACGTCAGCGGTTTCTTCGAAGAGGTAACGAGTTCGCTAAATAATGCATTTCGTCGAATTCTACGCGCAGATTTCACGTTTATATCACGCAAGCTAAAATTTTAATTATAGATCGAGAAGATACTAGAATTAAAAAAGGGAATGCGTGGAGAAAGCGTTGAGGTTACCGTTATTAAAAATAATCAAGACTACGAACCGAACGGTGTATTTTTTGAAAATAAATTTTATCTGAAAATAATAGTCGCCTTGACCCTCGAGAAAAATTAAAAATATTTTATGCTCGATTAACATCCACAGACGAGAAAAAAATCGTAACGCGAATACTCTCGATTTTCGTGGCTTATTTGGTCTTTCGAGGACAATAGCCTAATTAAAAAACGTAAATTATCGCGAATTACGAGAAGAAAAACGAAAAATTATTACAAATCGAAACGACCGTGGCCTTTCTAGTTTTCTAGATTACGCGATGGTTTTGGGCGTGTGTGCGTGTGTTTTTTTTTTCGATATTATTCAACAACACGCTTATCATCGGAAGTAGCGATAAGTGATATGTTTAGGAAGGCCATGGTCGAATGTGGATGTTGGAATTTCTCGTCGTTTTTCGTGTTTAATTTACGACGATGAATTTTTTTATCTTGCTGGATGAAAAAAAATGGAGAACTGAGTGAGAGGAAAAAAACGCTAGGAGCGTAGAAATTATCGAAATATTTATCGAAATTCCATCTTTTAGGCTGTGGTTGAATAATCAAACAAAAAAATAAATTAATCTCGTAATTGAAAAAAAATAATCATCATGCTTCCAGTTCTTTACAACTTGAGTAAAAAGCTATCAAGATATTTGAATTTTTCAACCAAACGAATTTGTTTAATAATTCGAGTTGGCCAACTTTTCCGAGTTGGAGTTATAGAATCCCTCCCCTCCAATTATTGCATTTCCGGTTGCGAACATTTTTCAAAAAGGGCTCAATTTCGAAACCCTAAAATTGATATAGTTTTGTTAACAATTTTATGGAATTTCTTGTCGGTGGTAATGAGGAAGGAACGAAAGGAGGGAGGAGCGAAGCACCTATTTCTGTGTCATGTTGTGTAATTTTTTCGTATTCGAGCTTAAATTCGTATAATTTTTTGATTTTTGATTTTACGCGTTTTCAGTAGTTTTTTGGAGTTTTTCAAAATTCGTCATAATTTTATGATTATCACAGATTTTGAAGAAGTTTTTTGTGCTGAAATATATCTTCGACTAAAGGTATGGAGGGTGGGGGAGGTTCACACGTAATTTTTGCAATGTAAAAATAATGTAAAATCGTTAAATTTTGTAAAAACCGAAAAAATAAGATTTTAATTTTTTCAAAAATTTCAAAGCTGATCTATTATTCGCCGAAGCTGAGGTTCTGACGCACCTTGGCTCCTGCATATTTTTTTGAATCACGCAATCAATTAGAGTATTTTTCGCGTATTTTTGTTTTTTAGCCAGGTTTTTTCATCAAATTGTTTCATGATATCACACGCAATTTTGGCGTATTAATGCGTTTGATCAATATTTCGTTGATTTTCGAAGTTTTGCATTTAATTTTTATGGCGTAATTTCATTTTCCTCTTCAAGTTTGACCCTTCTTTCATTCGCCTTTTTTCCCCCAATACTTACGGTTTTACTTTTTCGAAAAACGATTAATTTTCTACGATATATTGCAACTTTTTCGAACTTTTGTAAAAGCTCATCATACGTCTCGTTTAAAAAGTATTTAAGCTTTTACTTTGTCAGCTTTTTATTAGTTTTACTTTTACAACAAAAAGGGAAAAAAGGGAAGAGAATTTTGAAAAATTATCTTTGAATATTGCTTTAATTGCATTTTTTTTTCAAAACAAATTCGTAACACGTCTTTGGTTTTAAATTAAAGGAAAGGGGGGGGGATAGGTATATTTTAATTCTTGGATTTCAATTACGAGTGCAATTTCGGCTTTTCTTAGATTTATTTGGAAAACAACTTCGCTTGTTTGAGATTGTTCCCACTCAAGTTTTGAATGGTTTGATTGAAAAACATCAAAAAAATCCCCTCCCCCTCCTTACCAGAAAAAACCTTCACCGACGCTGAATTTCGATAAAATGTGTTCAATTCAATTCAAAAAATGTTTATTGCATCGCCTTCAACCTTAAGTTTTCTTCGTAGCAAATCGCGAGTTTCGAGTTGAGTTGATCGAAAAGGGAGACATTTCGAGTTTTTTTCGCTACCTTAAAAATCACAAAAAAATAAAATACCTAAATTTATCAACACCCTCCTTCCACTTCGCGATTCGTTTGATAAAAATTTCACGCTCGATTTAGTCCTGATAATATGAAGAAAAAGAAACGATATCGAGCGAAAGAAAAAGCGAAAAGAAAAAAAAATGCAACGAAAAACACCACGAGAGCTGTGTATAGGTAAATAAACGATACGATTTTTATTGCTGTATATCGAGGAAGACGAAGAATTAAAATTTAGTATGATTTTTATTCGCGATTCGTGTCGAAGTATTATAAACAATAAGCATGTATAGTCGATATGAATGGATTTTATGGCTTATTTTTATTACCTTTGCTTATTGTACCTGAAAAGATTTACCGATATACGCGTATCCCAAGTTCATTGAAATGAAATATTCACGCGGAGACGATACAAGAAGAGAAGCACGAAGACGAAAGATGAAATTGCTCGAAACCAGAAAAAGGTACTTTGGGAGGACTTTCGAAGAAATGCTCGGTTTCGTCATTTTGCGTTATTTTTCAATGAATTGGAAAATTCGAACGATCGAGTGTTATACAAAAAATACTCGGACAAGATTACGAATTCGTGAACGCGAACGATCGCTGTATCGATACTTTTCACGATGATAAAATCGACGATAAGTTACGATAAAAAGAGATCAATTATGCGTTGTACAGAACGAAAAATACGTAACTTTTTGAAGCACACGGTACAACGACGTCGCGTAACTCGAAACGTTAGCACGATTACGAATACATTGTAAAATGGCGACGCTGTAGGCGATATCGATGGAAGGGGAGCGGGGGGTTCGCGAAACCGCCTATACTTCCGGCAGGTCCGGCGTCCGGTTTAGCGACCCCTGAGCGAATTTTTCCATCTTTGGTGGCGTATATTTGGTTAGTGTGTGTTATCGATACGTTACGCTTATGCGATTACACCGACGAACCCACACATAAGCAGTTAAGCACGTAGTGACGCGCGTACACGAAAATTTTTCCCCTTGGACGTCGCCTCGGTTCGTGCGAAAGGTCAACAACCTACCTAGTACGTTCGAAAATCTTAAGGTAAAAAGCGAAGTTTTGGAGGCGGCGCGACCGTCGTCGACGTTAGCGTGAAAAAAGTAATAAAAAACTTTTTCGAGCATTATCATATAAATAAAAATACACCACACACGGTACACATTTCGTACATAACGTTGTACGTTAAGGTCGCTAACCCGAAGTACACATAGAGTGTACTAGCGCGTAATTTTTTTTCAACGTATAAAGGACGTCCGCTTTTTGAGCGCGTCGAAATGACAACGCGGGAAAGGGGGCGGCTGTATTAATTACTACGGTATGTACGGCGTTCGTATGTGCGGTTGTGGTGGTACGTTACGTACGAGGTATACACGACGACGCGATAACATAGCTTTCTCGAGCTTTAAAAACCATATACACGACCGGACGTAGAGAGCTTTCGCTCCTAGAGTGGCCCCGACCGGAGCTTAATTTCTTCTGAGCCTTAGATTACGTGGTTGGCAAAGTGATTAGTTCGCGGGAGGGTATTCCTCGGGCGAAAAGTTTTCGAATTTTACGACCTTTCAAGATGGTTTTTTCACTGGGCTTTGTTTTTTCGACGCGACGACGAATATCAAAGAGGTAAAGCGCCGGGCGGTGAAATAAAGCCCCGGAATTTCGAGGCGATATTACGAAAAGACGTGGAAAACGGCGGCGTACGTGCTGGCGTTGTAGATAGCAACGTAGTCGACTGGTGTAATTTATCGCCAGAGGTGATTGCTGCGAGCTTAATCGCGTAAAGCTTTTTGTGCGAAGGGGCCGTTCCGGCGCCCGAAATATTACGACCCGAAGTTTACCCCGCTCCATACACGAGCCCGATTCGTCGCTTGCTAACTCGTGCGTAAGTTCGAGAAAGCTCTGGGCGAATAATGCCTATGTGGGGTATTTCGAGACGCCGGGGTGTGTTGATGTGCGTAGAAGGGAGGATTTTTTCACGTGTGTATGAGCTAATTTATTCGGAAATTACATCTACCAAGCTTAGAAATTACAAAGAAAGTTTAAAATCTAAAAAAAAAGCCTCGTAATTACAGTCTAACAACATCAAAGCTTCGAACAAATACTCTGAAGCGAAAGCATACATTCGCATATTCGCCGGCTACGAATTAAAACCAAATTAAAGCCTTAAATTATAAGGCATCTCTTCAAGGTGTATCCTCGCGGATCATCGTACGTTGAGGAAGCACGACAAGCCCCTTAATTTAATATTAACATAACCAGAGGATATGACGAATTGTAAATATTTAATATCGAAATGGAAAGATTATCGAGGGAGGAGTAGTTGGGGGAAGGGGTACTAAAACGTAGTCATGTTGAACTTCAAAGGATTTCAGTAACAGAAAGGGAGGCTCGTCCATAATACCAAGCTTTCCTCAAGTCATTGCTCAAATTTTTGTAAGATGGTTTTCATTCCTTGGTTTGAATAATCTTGAGTTACGAATTATGAAATGAAGATAAGAGATACTATGATCTTCATCGATAGTTTTAAGCATGATAATTCACATTTTTGAAATACAAAAATTTCAAAATGGCGTTTTTTTTGCCGCAGGAAGAAAAATGTAATAAAAAAAAAACAAAACAAAAAATTATCAAACTTTAAAATGGCGTCCAAAAATATCACAAAAAATTTTTTTTCGAAATCTGTAA
The DNA here is from genome assembly GCA_003261595.1 of Maconellicoccus hirsutus. Classification (NCBI taxonomy): domain Eukaryota; kingdom Metazoa; phylum Arthropoda; class Insecta; order Hemiptera; family Pseudococcidae; genus Maconellicoccus; species Maconellicoccus hirsutus. The sequence goes on from QBDW01004776.1 coordinate 9,027, forward strand.
TGTTTTTGCTTCAAAATGAAAAACAAGCCCACTAAAGTGTACACAAAACAAAAATATATATTAAAAATAAAAAATTATCAAATTTTTTAGGATTGAAAAAAGAATAGAAAAATATGAAAATAGTTGAATCCAGGTTCAAAAATTTGTAAAAAAAAAAATCCCAGCAAAAATAAAGTTTTTTTCGGTTGTTTGATAAATACGCGAATTACAGTCGACATAAACGTTAAGAAATTAAGAGAATTTTTAAAAATTGAAGAAACCTTATAAATAATGGAATAAAAGTCCGTTAAAAATATTACGTCATCGAAATATTATTACTCGATACGTCTGTCAAAGTTTTTCAAGGTCAATGCAAGACTTTATTACGACCTCTGAGGAATTTTCCCTAAAAGTAAGCCCTTTCTCTCTGCATTTCCGGCCAATAATTTTACAAAATGAAAATTCGATTTAAAAATATCCTTGACATGTGCATCTTCTACTCGTCTTTCGTACCTAGACCTTTGTTTTTCGTTATTTTTTTCCCCCATTCTCTATCACTTTCATATTAATGCTCTATTTTTCTTCGAATTTGTTAATCTGTTTCCTTAATATTGGCAATTCTGATCTGTTTACGATTCTTTCATATCCAAACTTGTCCAAACGAAGGTACAAAAATTATTCAAATTATGACAATTTTAAATAAAATACTCGTATTTTACGTTGATCACGTTTATTACGTAATTAACGTGAAATTTACATTTCCATAATTATACAAGAAATTAAAATAATTTACATAGACGCCACTCTCTCTCTTTTTTTTCAATTTTACGAGCAAACTAAATAAAAAAAAATGTCTATGATTTTTCCAAGTTGTTATCTTTAAAGTGTACATAAAATTTGTTCTATTTTGTATGCAGTCGCTTGCAAAAGGTCTTTAGCCTTTGCCCTTATCACCTATTAGAAGTGCGAAAGAGAGAAAAAAGCGGTTGTATACGGGACGGATATAAATTTGAGTTATGACGAGAGAAACTCGAAATCCTACGCAAATAACGTCATCTTTGCGGTACATATAATCGGCTTTCGCATACGCTCGGTCGCCCTTATTACGTAAAATCGTTCTCAACACGAAAATCCGCGTAGATAGGAAAAAAATTTATCAACTCGCAACTCGTCATGCCATAAAGTATATCTATACGTGGAGATTTACAAGCGTTGCGCGATAAGGAGGACATGAAGGGAGGGCTAAAAAATTACACACGAGACGTCATCATGTACGGCGTTAGTTCAAAATAACGTGTTTTTTTCCCTCTCCGACAACTAATACAAACACACGTACCTGTTGAATTATTATAATCGTAACCGATCGATGTGGCGTTTATTTTCTCCGTATCTTTCTTTTCGCCATTCGAACGAGCGAGCGCCGGTTGCAATTTGTATAATCTAGTTGTATGTGTAGATCGCGTACGTTATATAAGACAGGAGTAGAGAGGATGTCGGGGGTATTGGAAATTTTAAATGACCAACTCTCTCTCGCGGGATTCGAGTGTTTGCGGTGATGAGATGGCGAATGGCTACCGTCTTTGGTAACTTGAGGTGTGAAATTTTCGTATGTTTGTGATTAGAAAATTTAGCCGGAAGGTATGTCTGAGGTTGGTGTAGTGTGTTGGGCTTTTGTTGCGGTTTGAGAGGAACAGTCACCAAGGTGTGAAAATCGCTGGTGAGAGTAAATTTGAAAAGATACCAGAAATGGAGAAATTGTGGTAGAAAATTGTACGTTTTCCAGCAATGAAATTCATCGATGTTTCCGACGCAGTAGGACAGAAGTCAAGTTGTCGAGATATCAACTGACTTGAATTTTTTGATGGCGACTGAAACATCCTTAACTGACAAGAAATGACAGAAAGAAGCAAAAATGACCGATACTGATTGAATTAACGGAGAAAATTCGAAAATAACTCTTACTGACTCATTTATATTCTCCTGAAATCGAGGCAATTTTTACTATTTGAAAGGGGGCATTCAAATTTTAGCCCATAAGCGGCAAAATCTTCGATCCATCCCTGGATTTGATTAAAATGAAAATAATAAATCACTGAAAAATCATCTGTAATTGACAATCTATCGTGAAAATTTTTTCGATTGATTAAAATTTACAAAAGTGACCAAAAATGACCGAAATAATGCAAAAATAACAACAAATCGTCACAATGATGAAGGAAGTTTGGAAATAATCTTGTACATATTACATTACAAAATACATCAAATTGACCGGAAATGGCCGAAGATTACCGAAGACGATTACAATGAGTCATATTGACGGAAAAATTTTATTAATCACCCTAGTTCGCCGATCTGACCGAAACTGTGCATATTTCACTGAAAGGAAATAAGTCACCTGACGTTGATTAGTGATTATCAAGATTTACTCAAACTATCGATTGAAGAAAATTTTCAAAAAATGACTGATACTCGCGTGTTACGCAACCGAAACGAACTTCTTATACATTCATCGAGCAAAATAAGCATCGCGAGATGCAGATACCACGCATTCCCCCCGCTCCCCGTCACCATCCCCAATTCCTCTTTTCTCGCGTAAATAGGAAACGCGGCGAATTTCTCTCCTGATTCATCGCGTTATTAAATCCAATCGAGCGCGAGTCTGCGATGGAAAAATTCCATCGTGCTCGGTCGGACGCCGAGGTCTGCGGGGGAGGTACGAGGCGTATATAAACACAGATACGAATAGATCTACGGGCTTCTCTCGAGAAATGAATGACCGAATAAAATGTTCGCATTTTGTGATTTACGACAGACAGCGAATTGGCGACGATCCATAGCGTTGCGCAGCTTCGCTCGACAATTTGTTTAATTTGATCGTTCACGTTTTACACTTTGGCTGCGTTAAGTTGTAATCGTCGCCGAATATCTCTGATTACATGGAAGCCTTTTTGGCCTTAAAGCCGCTAAAAATAATTCCGCGATTCGTGCGCGGAATCGAAGTCCTAGGTTAAGGATTGCTCGCTGAGGTTTTTCGGAAGAAGGGCGAATAAGGAGGCGAAGCTCTACGTGAATTCTCGGATAACAAATGCGGTGTATTTTCGTGTACGTGGTTTTTCTCACTATCTAATAAGCCAGGCTAAGAACTACGGTCAATGAACGTTTATGCTTCGTAATTGTCTACAACGCGCAGACGAACACATTACATCGACAATTAGGCGTAATTTTTTTCACGTTTTAACTTACTTGAATTACTTTGCTTTATTGACATATACAGAAAATATCTTCTTAATTTTTTTTCTTAAATTTCACATTAAATCATTACCTGAAATGCAAACAAAAACGAAACATCATTAATATATAGTGCATCACGTATATTTTCGTAAAATCAAAGGCGTAAAAATAATAACAAAGCCCTTCTCCTCTGATTTCCCTTCATTCAACCTCAAACGAATGAAAAAGTCGATATTGTCGCTTTGAGAAAAAAATTCTCACGAAAAACTCGTTCTCGTGTTAATTACGCGCGCCAACCGAACAACGCTATCCTTATATTTCGGCCATTTGGAAAAATATCCTTTGGAAATTTTCACGAATTGACAAAGAAACGGTGGAAAAAAGAGCCAACGTGGCTAAGGGAGCGAAGAAGGGTTTTTCCTTATAACGCGACGTATAGAAGTTGGCTCAGCTCTTAATAAAGTGTATTGTTTTTATGGTATACACACACACATATATACAAGAAGTCAGCGACGATATCGTGTACGAGGATATTGTTGTCGGTAAAACGTGGTGTTTTTGTGAGGTTTGGAAGTGCGAGTAGGTTTGTGTGTGTTGGCGCTAGGTCTATGTGTGCGCGAGCTTTTATGAAATGTCATAATGGAAATGGAAGCTTGCGAGAATCGATATAGCCCGGATGCGTAGTTTGTAACGTAACCTAAGCTGTGGATGAATATACGCGACGCGAACGGTCTTAGGAAATTTTCGTGCTGGAATTTTTTTCCCCCGAGCTTCGTATGGTCGAAATTTGTCGCTGGGAGGAGGAGAAGGAGAAAGAGTGCATGCAGGAGTAATATGAAGCAAGTAAAAAGAATATGGTTTTAGTAATAATTTTACCAACCTTTTTTCAAGAATTTAATCGGAATGTAGGCCGAGTTGTGTATAAAGAGCATAGTGCATCGTTGGATAAGCACCAGAAGGGTAAAGGGGGAAAAGTTATTTCATCGGAATTTGTCTAAAGTAAATCGACGAGAAAACTCATCGCGAAAGTCAAACATTACGAATATAAATAATAACTAAATTGATCGTTGAACTTTTTATCTTGCGGGAGGGGGGATGAAAGAAGTCGGATATAGGTTAATAAATGAAATACAATGTTATGTATAAGAAAAAAAAAGTAAAAACAATTGAATAATCGGGATCATCGATTCATGAAGTTTATTTTTTGAAATATTGCTCATTTGCAATATTTAGGTGTCTAAAAAAATTTCAAAGAGGAAATTATTTCTAAATTCCGAAATTTGACGATTAAAATCAAAATGTTTGGCTTTTTTGTTGGAAATACTACCTTCCTCCCTCTAACCCCAAGTTCCTTTCATGTTTTAAGATCCGTAATTCTACGTATTTTCGATTCGACATTTTTCACTGTAGAAGGTAAAAGAGGGAGGGGGAATTTTTAAATAAGATGAAGTAGAAAGGAGAAATTACCAAAAAATATTTTTTTTTTACTCAAATTAGACGTTTTCCCATTTTTTGAGCATTAGTTGAAATTGAAACGACGTCGCTTTCAGAATGAAAAATTCCACAAAAAGTACATATGTGTTAAAAAAGTTGAATTTTAAGCATTTGTTTACGTTTTTTGGAGGGTTTTGAGACGCCTAATTGACTCTAATCAAAATTAAGCAAACTCACTTTTAAAAGGGGATGTGACATGCATTAAACGCTCTTTCTATTTTTTTGAGTCCAATAAAAGAATGTCTTATTTTCCAAACTCAGTCGAATTTGAATCTGAATCGTTCGCGAACCATTTATAAGAAAACTTTTCCGACGCTATTTTCGACAGACAATTGAAATTTAAAAAATAAATAAAATTAAGCAATTTGACGTCAGTGTTACCATTACGTGTTTTGACGTTTAAAATGATATTTTTCGTGAAAATCATCAGTACACACGGTACGTTCATTTTTTAGATCGAATTAGACGACTCGTTCTATTTTTCGCGACAATTAATTTTAATTGTTAATATAAACATAGTTAAATAACGCGAAGAAAAAGAAAATGGTAGAAGAACGAAAAAGGGGGAAAAACGGGAAAACGGGCAAAACTCGGAAAAAAGTTTTAATAAAATCATCGAGTAAATACGACAAAACGATAGGAGCGGAAAACCAAAACGAGATTTTATTTCGACCCCTTCATTTAATTTCGAATTAAACTTCGGTTAAATGCTTAATTCAATTTATTTCCCGCAGGGTTGCCATGTTTACGAATTAAAATTCATTCTAGTTATGGCTTGTTTTAATAATTAAGAAAAAAATCCTCGCGTAAAAAATTCTAAACTTATACCGTTAATTGTTCATTTATTCGGTGAAAAATAGGGGTAGGGATGCGAGGGGTTGGGGATGAAATTGAGAAAAATCTACAAAAAATTGTACAATCTCTCAAGCTAGTCCTTCTTTTTAAACTGCCCTTCGCATATCTGGCCCATTAGCTCAGTTGGTTAGAGCGTCGTGCTAATAACGCGAAGGTCGTGGGTTCGATCCCCCCATGGGCCAAAATTTTTTCCAATTTTGCCCATCCAGAAATATCTTTGAAACTCCAATACAACCTTCGTTAATCGAGGTGTAATTGAAATGGGAAATTTTCACGCGCTTATTTGAAGAAAATTCGACGAAATGTATCGAAACCGTGGACGTATGAGTGTGAGAGGTGAAGGAACGGCGTTAACGATGATAAAATTTTTATCATTCGTTAATTCGAAAGCTTTAAAATTGTGGCGGGTGTATGCGAAGAGAGGGGGGGAGCCGCGTATAGACGGCGACGATGGCGCGTAGTACTCTCGGTATTATTTTCCTATCGTATTCTTTATTCATTATTCGGTCGTTAGTGCGTTCGCTTAGATTCGAATGTAGGTCACCATTAAAAGACGGGTCTAAATTTATATACCAGTGCGGTAGCATCTTAGGAGGTTTTTGTTTCTATGTTGAAAAACATTTTATCAAAACGTGGCCAGCAGTGCTACGTAGTATTTGCTATGTACGGTTACACATACACGCACACATCGCGATTTATCTTCTGCTAATTACTTTCCTCGTATGTATCACCTTATCGGAGTGAAACCAACCAAAAATTTGCGTATCCGGTAAAATTTACACTCTTATGCATTGCAAAAGAACTTGGCGCGGTTCGACAAGAGCTAATAAATTTCTCAATCATATGAGCATTTTCTCCTCGATTTTGCATATTTTAGGTATCCTTGAATTTGAAAAGATAATGGTGGGAAAATGGCGCCAAAGAGTTGAAAATTTTTCCATTTTTGTGTTTTTTCTCTTTCTTAATTTTTCGATCGTATGTGTACAAGGCCTATCATGCGGTTTAAAAGATTACTCTTGTGAATTTTTTGCCCTAGAAAATCCACCCTGAATTATGACCTTTTCCTTAACCAATTTCATTTGCTTGTTTTGCCTCGTTGTTGATAAATTGCAAGAATTTTTCTGAATTTTAGCATCGAATTGCGTTTATATTTTAAAAGTCATTTCTCCGTTTCGTTTTTCCTAAATTTCGCTAAAATATTTCCCATAAATGAGGTTCGCGATAAATGAATTTTTACGATTTTTTCTGATTGGTTATAAATTTTAATGATTATTTTCACGAAATTTTCCGTTCGCAAATGTTGGCGAATATTTTACGACTTTTTTCAAGTTTCAATTAACATTTTTCCATGATAATTTTTTCGTTTGATAAAATACTCGTGGAATTGAGAAATTGAGTAAGTTTTACAAGGCCAGGGAGTCGATTTTCTTTCGCAAATTGCTCAGAATGTTAGCGTTTTCGTTAACTTCGGAATTTTTTCAACGCCTTAAAATTTCGATCGATGCGAATACAAATTGGTTCTGTAATTTTTCCTTTTGATTTATGACGCAATCGTCGCGTCGGCGAAGTTTTTTTACGCACTTTAGTAAAGTTTTATTGGTGTTAGTGATTTTTTTTCAAGGCCATAAAAATCAGAAAATTGTTGTTTTCGTCTTTATCACAAATTTCTAGTTTTATGAAGTTTTCTTTTGGTATTTATGAAATTTTAACTGCACTGATTTTGTTTTGGAATTTTAATATGATGATTTTTTCTAATTTTTTGCAGGAATTTCAACTTATTTTTGTAATTGTAAAATTGTAGTCACCTTTTTAAAATTATGTGGTTTAGTTTTTCAAATTTTTACGATGGACTTTATTTTAATTATTTTTGTTTTCAATTTTAAGCGGTTTTTAAACTTAATTTTTTTCACAATAGAATTATTTTAAATTATTTGCCAAAGATATTCAATATTTTTCAAGGTCAAATTTTTTTGTTCCGAAAAAAACCTCTTTAACTAGAAAAATTTTGTTTTTTATTCAAAATTTTCCAGAACTTTTCAATTTTTGTGACATTTTAAAGTTGTTTTTCGGTGTTGTGAACTTTGAGAGATTTTTCAAGACGATTGATTAAAATGTGATTACGTATGTCGTTTTTTACGTAAATTTTGGCAATAAATTGGCAAAATTTCCTCAATTTATGCGCCGTTTTCCACCTTGACTTGAATTTTGAGATTTTCACGATTACACCTAATCAGTGTTGTCGTATTAAACGACATGAAAGTGAAATTTAGCGCACAATAAATAAAATTATTTCATATTTTGAGAATTTTCAAAAAAAATTTAACAAATTTACCGAAACACTGAAATAATTTTAGTTACTTTGTTGTTCACGGCGTAAAACAGTGGAAAATTACGTACCACGAATTATTATTGATTTAATATCGCACACTTGAAAAGTTTTTCAGTCGTCACTTTGAAATAAATTAGAATTTCGATGTTTTTGAATACTGGAAATAAACGATTTCAATCAATTTGAAAAAAATACGATTTTTTATCGCAATGAAAACATTCCAATTTTTTATATATGTAGGTTTATTTTCTCTTTTTACAAATATAAAATATAGAGTGAAACAACCTGCGATAAAATTTCTTCAATTTTACGAATTTCCATCGCTCGCGTAAATTCTACAAATTACTTCCGCGAATTCGCGCTGAATAGAACTCTATACCCCTTTCCGCTCTGCTCGCATCGCCTCTTATATGCCTTCGATATTTCCACCTCACCTCGACGCTTCTTGGTCAAAGAAGCGAAAAAATTCATCGCCGTTTGCGAATACCTACGTATACGTGGCTTCGTATAGTTATAATTTTTAATTACAAACGATCGTTATTTTTTCAATTTCATCTCTATATTATGGCTGGCTTTGATGTATGGTAGTATCAAGTTGTTTTTTGTCGTTATTATAATATCCAGTAAAATGGAAGATACACGCCTCATAGAAAAACATCGCGCAGATACCTAAAGGAAATATACGAGTATAACCCGAGAGCGTTTTACTTATTTTTCCTCTCGCCGTCGTTGTATGTATTAAAAAAGCTATGCGTGTGTAGTATACCCACATTAAAAAAAAAACACGTATACGATACGAAGAGAACCGAGGGGGAAAAGGTAATTTAAAAATTTTTTCTTCAGCATTATCACTGGCCGCATCGATGATGACGGCAGCGTACTAGCAGATAAAAAGATATTGCGAATAGGCCGAGAATCGGCGAACCGATTATATTAATATAATATTTTATTCGATAATATAAATGTACACGAATATGCGTGAAAAACAGATAACGCAGTCGATCGAGAAATGGTATACGCGAGGCCTCGCGCCATATCAGAGACTTTGTTCGATTTCGGCATATTTGTGCGTATCTGCTGGCAATACGCTACATGTAAATAAATTAAGAAGAAGGAGACGAGAATGCGCGATTGGAGGGAGGCGAGGAGGCAGGACACGAAGTGAAGCTTTGCAGTATTAGGTTATCTAATTACACTTGGTCGGAAAACGTTCAAACAATACAAAACATATAAGCTGATAATAAATGGGTAAGCCGAGGTGATTAACCGCCAGGTCAATGACTTCTTATCTATTACAAATACACCTAAATCGAGGAAAATGATGTGTGTAATGTGTATATCGATGTAAAGCGATGGTTTTCGAACATGTGAGAGCGAGTACGTCTGATTTTTTCCTTCTTTTCTCGCACGTCGTGGGTGGCCTGATACCGATTCGCGGAAATTTTGGGGTTTATTTTCAAAGCGAAGGGCCGTCGGAAGTAAATTATCGTGCTCGTGATGGAAGAATTTTGCCCATATGAGCATATTCCCTTAATTATCCTGCAGTCCAAAATGATCCCATATCTTCGTTCCTTTTTTCCTCATTCCCTCTTTGTCTACGAGATACGAATATAATATTATGTAATTTAAACGTTTTTTTTTGTAAGTCACGCATGAGTCATAGTTAGCAATTGTAATAACAAATTATTTTATCTGATGTGAAACAAATTAAAAATCGGTTTAAAAATACTAAAAATTGTGGAAACATAATGAAGATTTTTCTCGACTATCTCTGACCTCTACAAAAAGACATTCAACCTGTAAGATTTGAGTTCCCCTCCTCCAAGAAACGAAGCATGATGAAACACGACGTTACTTTTACCTCATCGCGAAGTGTAAATTTGAAATATGCATTTCCTCGTTTGAAAATTCTCTTATCGCCATTTTGTTCGAGTGGCTCGGTTAATTAGCCTAGGAGGGGAAAGAGTATTCTGCAAGTTATCCGCGCAAGTTATATAACGCATCAAGTGAATTCATAAATGATGAAAAATACGAGAGGACATCGACCAGCGCTTCTCAATTTCCAAGGTGACCTGTAGATTGCGAACGATGATGGTTTTGAAAACGTCAATTTAGCGAGAGAGTGAAAGATCGGGGGGGGGAAGGGTTAGGTAAAAGTAATTTGGGAGAACTCGATGAATCACGATGATTCGGGAAAAAATCACAATATGAAAAAATAACGTTCTAGGAAGTCGGATTGTGTCGATAAATTCTACGAATCTGGTGAACTGAAGAGGAAGGGAAGGGAGAGTTGGTTTCGATGAGTGACTTTGTAATAAAAAGGGAGAAAGGGGTGACATTGGATATTAAAGTTTTTTAGAATTTATTCAAAAATTTACCTGGCTATTTCTCTTCATCATCCCCTCCCCTCTTCTACTCACTAGAACATTTTGTTTGCAAATAGCGAAAGTAAAATTTTGAAAAATTTGAACTTTTTCTGGTAAACAGAATATTATCGCATGAAAATAATAAGCAATTAAAATGAATAATGAATACAATTTTTTTTAATGGTAAAAAAATATGGAAAGAGAGAGAACGAATTCAACCAACTGAATTTTTAATTAGATGTTGAGTCATCCGGTAAAAGTGTTATTGGTTCCCCCTTCCCTCTTTATTTTTTCCACATTCTTATCGTTAAAGAATAAAATGGTAAAAATATCCGATTTTCAATTTCCGCGAAATTTTCTTATCTCGAATTTCTTCAACCTTGGTCAATCGACGTGAAAACTTTCTTCCAAAGATAGCACTCGTCGTCGGCGAAAGAAAATAAAATCAAATACCACTGAAACAGGCCCCAAAACATTTTATCAAAAAACCAAATGATCTGTAAAAACAGGAGGAAACCCTTCTTCGCGAATTTCTCAAACGAAGAATTTTTTCTGTGACAAATCGAGGCCACACGACGCGACATCTTCAATCGGATAAAAAACACGAGGCGGATTTTCTAGGCAATTTTTTGCATGTTCGAAGAATCGAGTGCTATTTCCATCGATCGTTCAATTTAATACCATCGTAGAGTAAATGGAACAGAAGAGCGAAATATAACGATGAAGAGGGGTGAGGGGGTGAAAAAAAGGAAGAAACGATAGACGCTCTGACTGGAATTTTCATCCGCTTCATAAATTCTTTTCTAAGTCGTGTGTATTGCTTGATATTTTTTTATGCAGACGATTTTATTTTTTTCAAAAGCGTGCCTGTCCTTTTGCCCCGTTTGAGCTTGTTTTTCGAGGGGGACGAAGTGGAAATAGATATTCGATCGAACGAGCACGCGATCGTGGTTCTTCGGTGTGATTTGTTGGTGAATATACGGAGTATGACACGAGTTCGAACTTGTAAGTTCGACGAGGTGTGCGTGCAAGAGGAAACTTTCGAGTAGAGGAAAAATTCACCAAATAAAAGGGATCGTGGGAGATAGATTGGCGAGGAAAAATTTCGTTCGTAATGAAAAACTTACAAGCGAGTTTATCGTTTTGCACGAATATTGTTACTTGAAACGTCCTTGAGCTAGGTCAAGTTATTACATTCTAGGTCAAAGTTTCAACGTGAACTTTAAATTAAGACTAGCGCGTTTGACAATTATGAACTAAAAAAAGTCCGATGATTATGCGGAGCTTTTTCGTTGGGTTTTTTTCACTCGACGTCGACGACCAGCGAAAGGCAGGAAAAAATTACCGGCGTGAAATTACAATCACGCGCGGCGGGCGAAATAGGAAGAGAATCGAGACTCTACGTAATGGAGAAAGGCGCAGGCTTGGTTCGATAAACAAGTATGGCGAAGAGGAAAAAAAAAACTATAAACTGGTTACGCGAAGACGCTATTTGGCTTTCTCCATTCCACGGAGAAAGATTATGAGACGAAGAGGTCGTGCAAAAATTCTATGTCTGCGTAGCTGTACGCGGAGCAGAAAAAGAACTGGTTCGGTTTTTGAGTTTTTTTCACGCCATTCGTGCCTGTTTACGGACGAGGTGAAGGGAAAATAGGGTGTTGGCGATTGTAACATCGAAGATGTCGGTTTGACTGAAATTGCCGGTTTGCAAGTCGAGATTTGCGATTATGAAGATGAAAGATCAACTATAGCGACTCTGGATTTGAGATTAGAGATTACCTAGGGACTTTAGAGTAGCAATTATGAACGTAAAAAGCCAACAAGACCTATTCAGGAAGCTCATTTACGATGTGGGGGGAAGGTAATGAGTACATATTGAAAAAAAAGCTCCTACGAGAAAAAAAAACACGTAAAAGCGTGACTA
>QBDW01004778.1:0-31892 GCA_003261595.1 Maconellicoccus hirsutus
CAAAAAGCTCTGCGAAGTTTCGACCAATCAGAAGCCAGGATTTTTCGCAAAATCGTTTTTCCGCGAATATCTAGCGATCTTAGCGTTCTACGAAAAACAAATCGTTGATGGGTTGTAGCAAATTTTACGCTCTACAACGTTGATTATGTGAAACGGAAGAAAAGTTGTGAGGAAATTTCGCGATACCGTTTTTCGCGTATAACTCGCGATCCTGCTCAGCAGTTGGCAAATTTTTCGCTCTACAATTTTGGCTCTATTGATTGGTTCGAGCCCATATGAGTCGATTGTAGCTTGTTTGAATGACGGAAATCATATTTATCTAATATGTATCACGAAAATGTAAAATGATACAATACTACTTTCATATTCTTTCCGGCTTTCACACAGGTAATTCTGTACGTGTTATTAATAACGATAATGACGAAAATCAATTTTGATAGGTACCTATTTACGAACGCGAATAAACGTATTACACGGACGAATCACGACTTCTTTTTAATATATAGGTTGAACGTTTGTATATTTTTCCCGATATATATTCATCTAATATGTATCACGAAAATGTAAAATGATACATTGCTACTTACATATTGTTTCCGGCTTTCACACCGGTAATTCTGTACGTGTTATTGATAACGATTTGTTCGTACAATTCTTCTTGAAATATAGTAATTTTTTTAGCGTCTTCGCCGTCGAAGGCGATTGCATTGAAATACAATTTTTTTTTTTTCGATGTCAGTTTCTCAGTCTTTTGTTTGATTTTTACCAATACGGTTACGTTTTCTTCATTCATTTTGATGGTTTGAAATAATCGATTCATATTACACTTGAAATCACAACACTACAGCACAATTAAGTCACAACACTCGGAACACTACAGCACAATTAAATCACAACACTCGGATTGTCGAACACATACTGAATTTTCATGCGAATATGCAGTTCTTGCATGAAATATGCCGATAATAAATTATCTACGATTGTTAAATTATCTACGATTTTTAAATTATCTACGAATGTAACAATACAATCGGTATTTGAAGTAAAACTTCGATAACGCATTTACCTACATATAATGATAGGTATACGGTTCGTAATGGAACATACCTGCGTGTATGAGCTCTTTTTGATCTTACCTACACAAAATCATAGGTATACTGTATGTTCGATAATGGTATTAAATAACGAAATACGAAATGAATTGTACATTAACCAAAGTTGTAGAGCGTAAAATTTGCTACAACCTATAAAGGATTTGTTTTTTCGTAGGACGCCAAGATCGCTGACCAAAGTCGGTCAAAGAAAACACCACTCCTCTTTTTTTATTTCAAATCCGTTTTTCCGGGCTAAGATCGCATTTTCCACAAATTTTCCACATAACCAAAGTTGTAGAGCGTAAAATTTGCTACAACCTATAAACGATTTGTTTTTTCGTAGGACGCCAAGATCGCTAGATATTCGCGGAAAAACGATTTTGGGAAAAATCCTGGCTTCTGATTGGTCGAAACTTCGCAAAGCTTTTTGTAAACTTTCCCGAAAACTTTTTGCAAATGTTTTATGCCTAAAGCCTGCTCCGAAACACGCTCTTTCCAGTGGCGCGATCAGTTTTTTTCCACGTTTCGCCGTTTACCTCCATCCCACCTCACTTATTGCAGCTTGTTTGAATGACGAAAATCAATTTTGATAGGTACCTATTTACGAACGCGAATAAACGTATTACATGGACAACATCAGGTCTTGAATTCGTATATAGGTTTTAATTATTTATTATCATTTCGCCGATATTGTTACATTACCCTTCTATAGTAATCTTGAATCCTTTTTCCATTTTATTATTATAATTACACAGTCCTATGAAATAACATGAAAAATCAATAAGTTTCACCTCAAGTGGAATATAAAATTAGAGTACTTACTCAAATGTTGAATCTTGAAATTATTTCAAACAAAAAACGTTATAAGATCTAAAACCCAAAAATCGGTAGATTTTGTAAAAAAAATTATTTAAACGATGAGCTTGAGCGCACGCGCGTTAATCGGTACTTCTCACTGCGCGATAGCGCACATTGCTGCTGGTCATGAACGTTCAAAATCTGGACCTTGAGGCTGATCGCTTAAGCTTGTCTGCCTATAGCCTTTGACTTCGTTGACAAGGATGGGGAGGAGAAGGGAGAAATCGACATCTCGAGAGTCGAGAGCAATTATAACAATTTTTAAATAATAGAAGATAATGAAACTTGATGACAATTTTTCTCGAAGGTTGATAATTTGGTTTTAAGGGGAAGGGGAAGGGGTTGGAACCAAATTTTCAACGGCCTCATTTTACATGAATGGTTCCTGGAGCATTTCCGTTCAAAAATCCGAGTAGTGTCCTTTACCGGTTCGAATTTTGTGAACCAAAGGTTGACCTGAGATGAAAATCGTTCAGACGAGAATTGAGGGGAATTGAAAGGAGTAAATTTCTGAATAAATACTCTTAGTATTTATTTTCTTTTTCGAAACGTCATGTAAAAACCTAATAGAAGAAGATTTAAAACCTCTATAAAAGGAGCTCCCTGGTGAGGAGACCTTACTAGAAACTTTTCATGGAAATCGTGACTTCGGCCGGTTTCTTTTTTATTTTGGGAATTTCTCAAAAATTTTAATTTTAATATGACCATAGTAGGAGCAGAAACAATTCATGTAGTTTTGGCTTGCAAGTTGAGGGTGTCCAAACATCTCCCATGTCTTGGAGTTTTTTAAGTGACTTGTTGAATTGCATAAATATGAAAAAAAATTCGAAAGGAAGTTGGAAAAAACTAAAATATGAAGCTATTTCGTCTCACGATTTTTCCTCGTGATGAATCACCTCTTGGTGGCAACCTTAGGAGTATCTCGAATCAACGCGGGAGCTGCAACGGTACTAAGGAGATTGCTCGTCATCCTTCGACGAGTCTATTTCGCCCTGAATTCCGACGATATATGCAAATTACGCTCGTTAGGTACTTAAAAGTCGGCAACAAGGCGATATTATAAGTCGTACTAATCCTTAGTATCTGCCGGAGAGACATCTATCGAAAGATATTAGCGTAGAGAACGCGTAAAATAACTTTGTTCCGTTATTAGCAAATTTATTTGGCTATTTCGGCTTCGGGTATCGATAAGCTTGAAATGATGTTGGAGGCGTGTTGCTTAAATAGACCAGACATGTAAATTGTTCGCTAAATGGGCAATAACGATGGTGAATTGAATTGGGAGTTTGGAAAGAAAGATGCTTTTGTGTGGAGGTGATTTTGTTTCTTGCGGGGAAATAATTTAGAAGAGGAGGTGATTTTTTCCAAAAAAATGTTCAACAACAGAAAAAGTAAGCAGAAGAATCTTATAGGAATATGATGAAATTATAGAACAATTGTCTTGAAGAATTAAAGAAGAGGACCAAGTTTACATCAGGGGTCCTGACCTTCTGACTCTCATAATTTTTGGAACATCATTGAAATGAAAAAGATGAATAATTATGAAACATTAAAAGCAATAAAATTTGATGTTATTTACAATTTATTTGAAATATGTAAATGATCCGGCGTCATTTACCAAATTTATGATACAAAGCTGTAGCAGATCGTAAATTTGAAATCGTAAAGTTCACACATTGTCTAATTTATTATAGATTTTTGGGTGAAAAGCTCCCTGAGCTTTCACTTATCCATTAATTTACTGGAATTTGATAATTAAGAAGTAATATAAAGACGACAATGTGTGTAAAATTGTGAAATTTATTATTTTGATGTTAATTTGATGTGAGACGGAATTAGACGATGCGTTATTAAGAGAGGATTTTAAAAATTCATTATTTAATCCACAAAAGTTTTTTATTATTTGTATATATTAATAAAATTTGCCCTTCCTGGAAGTCTCTGAAAGTTTCAAAGGCCTTTAAATAATTTCGATATCTGATTCAACATCTATTTAGTTCACCCTTAGAAATCATACCTTTGGTTTTCTACATATACGCGGCATTTATTGAATATGACATCCGCCCCGCGCCACTTCCGGGCCTCGTAAAGTTCCCAAGTCTTGATAAAAAAAAAGAGAAATCTCTCGACTGCGACGACGTGTTATCGTTATCATAAATCACATCCAGCTCTTATTTCGAGCCAAGTAAGAGACTGGTTTTGAGATTTTTGTATATTTTTCGTACCTCCCCTTTCGTTGTTTGGTTTCTCGTCGGTGGCGCGCTTCAACATGACCATCCATCATTGTCACGTTGTCAAAGGTTTTATGCAAAGCGCGAGGTTTCATAACTCGCAAAATAAGTCGCGATAAGTTAAGTAACGCGGTGTTGGAGAAAAAAACAGAGGGGGGGGGGTGATTCGGCGTAGTGGAAACCTTTATTACGAAGATTACACGCGGATAATCGCTCGAAGCGCAGCCCTAAACTTTTGACGCGGTTTTTTTACAATGTTAAACTTATCTTCGGATTAGTGTCGTCGTCTTAATGGATTGTTGTGTTATGGAAATGTCGACGTCTTTATAATTAACCGGGCCGGGTGCGTTGCGAAACGAGGTTTGGAGGTGGTAAAGGTAGGAGGGGGTCGGGTTGTAGTGGTCCAGTAACGTTGAAATATTTTATTCGGTAATTATTGTGAATATTTGGCGGAAGAAAACGTAGTAATAACGATTAAGACGGTTTTGGACCTTGTATGGGGCTGGGGCAGAGAGGCTGACGGCATGGACCCTCAATTTTTATATTCCATATTGATATTTTGATTCACATGTTGCAATATTTCGATTTCGATGTTAAACAAAACAGAAATATCGAAAAAATGTCGAATTGAAACATCGAAATATCGAAAAATTGAGATTTTGAAATTGACCATCGATAAAGTTGAAATTGGTTTGAATATGGAGTATCGAAGCATCAAAATGGAATCATCGAAACATCGAAATCGAATTTCAATGGCAGAATTAAAGTATTGAGATTCAGTATTAAAATATCACCATCGAAATCGAAACATCGGATTATCGAAACGAAAATATCGATATATCGAAATTGAATACTAATAGAAAAATCGAAGTATGGAAATCGAAATATCGATATTGAAACATCGAAATCGAAACATCGAAATTGAATTCTAATGGAGAAATTAAAGCATGAAGATTCGATATTAAAATATCGAAATCGAAACATCGAAACATCGAAAAAATAGTAATTAGATTGAAATTGAAACATCGAAATATCGAAATTGAACTGCTAGTAGAAGAATCGAAGAATGGAAATCGAAATATCGATATTGAAACATCGCAGCCGAAATCAAACCATCGAACTATCAAAACGAAATAATCGAAACATCGAAATAATCGATATTAATCGAAATCGAAAAACAAAATAATTTAAATAATATTTAAATTACGAAGCGTCGAAATATCAAAACACCGAAATTGAACTCTTGTCAAAGGATCGAAGCGTGGAAATGGAGATATCGGTATTAAAATATCGAAATATCGAAATAATCGATGTTAAATTGGAACTGAAATATACTCGAGAATTGTTTACTCGTATCTGTTTAAAATCTGGTGCAAAAATATCTCATTATGATGCCTTATTTGCATAACCGACTCATTAGCTTTATCGTTTGCATAAGTTTACTTGAAATTTACAAAATGTTCTTAGATTTACTAACGATATTCACGTGTCTTCATATGAAGCTTTTACGACCTCGAGTAATCCCAATTATGACACCATTTTGAATATTTTTCAACTAATTCACGTATAACTACGTTGTGCATACTTCTACACTAATCCTTTTATTACACTTTTAGAAATATTTTTCAATTATTATTCAACAAATGGTCACATTGTGCTAAGTTGTGCTTTATGATTATCCGCTAGTCTTGAATTCGTCGTATAATTGCTGTAAATCCTCGGATCAGGGGTTGGTAGATGAGATCAACGGATGATGCGGTATTTTCAAGTATTATTTCTGATCTTTAGAGTGTTTGGGTTTGTCTCAATGAAAATTCTTATGCATTTTCTTCTGCTTTCATATTTCTTATTGGAGGACTGATGGTGACTTGAGCGTCATAATTTATATAGATCAACGACTCCGTCCTGATTTCTTCGATATGAATCGATATAAAAACACTTTATCGTTAAGATTGTGAAATAATTCACGCTAAGTATCGATTAAAAAGTCAGTTCCCGAAATCGACACATCAACCCCATTGCATTTTCAGCAACTTCGGTATCCACGTTCCCCAACCATCATCTCCAAATTACATTCCATATCCAAAACCATCGGTTTGGCTGAATAACATCAAACTCTATGGTTTTAGGAGGCAGCATTACGGAAGCACCATATCGTTTCGGCACTTGCTACGACGAGCATCTCAATCAACGAGCCGAAACTAAGACAGACTCGTTATAAAAAGGAAATCCGAGCGAATAAACGAATCGAATCATTAAAGATGGTAAAAGCCCCTCGCGAACGGTAATGATCTTATTACCGGGAGAAAAAAGCTTATTTTGAATTCGTTGCTCGATGTAATGATTAAAGTAAATAAATTAAATATTTCCTTGTTTGTCGAGATTTTCGACCGTCATCATCATTACAGCGAAATTTCGTATCATTTTTCTCTCTTACGTGAGCGTCTTTTTCCTCGTTCGAACTTAAGCCCAGGGGTCGTTCGTTGGTTTGTAATGGTGAAATGACTGTTATACGATGATGAGCTGCCGACAAAAAAGACCATTGGCGGATTTATTACACTCGATGTAACCTAACAAAGGTATGATCAGGTCTGGCTTTGGTTGGTGCACTAATAAGTTAAAAGAGATTGCTTGATTTGTACTACTTGTTAAAATAAATGAAAAAAATATGTAAGTGAATGGAGAGCTCCCGAGAGAGATGATACTAAAATGACTAATAACGTGTCTTGTGTAACACATCCGAGCTGGAAAAAAATACAGCTTCTGAAATTACACAGACGAAATTACGTATATAAATTAAGCATTATCTTGGAACGTAATCTCGAGATTCAAAATCATCTTTCATGTCGAGCATTTGGTAACCAATGAAATAGCAACGGAAAAAAGTAGTTTTACCCTTGATAAGGTGGTTTATAATTTATCTTTATATGAGCCATATACCGAGTCATCTTTTGACGACGAGCTCGACAAAAGCTTATTCGATTGGTAGGTATATTTCGTCAAAATTATCCCTCTGCGGGGCTGAGATCGCGATGTATTCTCATATAACGACACGTAGCTTGTAAACTATTAAGAGACAAACCGTCTCGGCAATTTCTTATCTTGTATTCTTGGTCTTTAATCCTTAATATGTGAGTCATTAAGACGCTTTTAAACCGGAGATATATACTAGCTCTTTCGCAAATTACAAATGATACATTAAACGTACTCCCTCGCTTTCGAGCCAACTTCTACCTATTAATAATATACCGAATACTCGCAGTACTCTGTCGCCATTAAAAACCTTTACTTCTCGTAACAATTTCGTAATTTATCTTATTTTATATAAGTCGTACAATAACGTACCCCTTGCTTTGCCCGCAAACGTTAATCATACCGTAATTATTTCACAGTTTCGTCGACCCCGCTTTTTCGCTTCACGAATACACGAGTAAAAATACTCTAGATGTATTTCTAATATTATTTTATTACAAAGTATAAATTTTTACAACCTGGTGTACGACTGCTGTAGTGAAAAAAATACCCCGGTATTTCAAAATAGGAAAATATTAATGGCGAAATTCTTCACGTGAGGTAATAAATTCTCTCGAACGTATTTTTCCCTTAAGCGAATTTTTTTCCAGAGTAGTATCGCAGATTAAAAAAATTTAACTGCTGTTAGACAATATATCAAGGTGACGCGGTTTTTCTCCGCATTGACATCGTTTTGTTCGAAGTGAAATACATTGTTTGGGAATTTTAATGGTCGTAGTGATTTTGTTAGAGGTTTTATGAGGTATTAAATTCGGTAACGTTTGTGTTACGGTGATGGACGGTTTTATTAACTGACGTTTGAAATGTCTGTTTTTATTTTTCGACTAGTGTAGTTACCTTTGCCACCTTTGCCCTGACGAGTATTACTGAACCGCACATGGAGTTTTGCGTATTGTTGATAGGTTCAGATGTTTGTTAGAATTAGAAAAGCAACGTTATTTTTTCTGTGTTGATTGCGGTGAATTTACAATTTTTATATTTGATATTTTCTTTCGATGGAAGCTTTGGTTCAAAGGCGCCAGCGTCATTGATGGTGCGGGCATCTTGGATTTTTGCGATAATTTTTAACTTTATGTACGAGGATTTTTTCGTGAATTTCTTTCTACGTGGCGGTATCCAGGTCCAGTGAATAGTTGAATTTTCCATGAAGTGCCTCTGAATTGGAGATATAATTACTTCTCTTCGGCGAGCCACTTTCCTCTTAGCTTGATAGAGGATGTTTGGAATTTTGCTACGTCGCCAATTCACTGCTTCATTTTCGTATTTTGCCATAAGAATTTTTGAAATGATGATTAGCGAAAAGTTATTGATGAATATTGCAAAAAAGGTTTCGCTGAGTAGAATGACATAAAGCGTGACATGATGTGACAATCCATTTTCAAGATGTGGTGTAATTGAATTTTGCGACGTTGCCAATTTACTGTTTATGTTCGTATTTTGCCATAAGAATTTTTGAAATGATGATTAGCGAAAAGTTATTGATGAAAATTGCAAAAAAATGTTTCGCTGAGTAGAATGACATAAAGCGTGACATGATGTGAAGATGCATCGTCAAGATATGGAGCTATGATTGAATTTTGCAACGTTGCCAATTTACTGTTTCATGTTCGTATTTTGCCATAAGAATTTTTGAAATGATGATTAGCGAAAAGTTATTGATGAAAATTGCAAAAAAATGTTTCGCTGAGTAGAATGACATAAAACGCGACATGATGTGAAGATCCATTGTCAGGATATGGAATTGTAATTGAATTTTGCGGCGTTGCCAATTTACTGTTTGTGTTCGTATTTTGCCATAAGAATTTTTGAAATGATGATTAGCGAAAAGTTATTGATGAATATTGCAAAAAAGGTTTCGCTGAGTAGAATGACATAAAGCGTGACATGATGTGACAATCCATTTTCAAGATGTGGTGTAATTGAATTTTGCGACGTTGCCAATTTACTGTTTATGTTCGTATTTTGCCATAAGAATTTTTGAAATGATGATTAGCGAAAAGTTATTGATGAAAATTGCAAAAAAATGTTTCGCTGAGTAGAATGATATAAAGCGTGACATGATGTGAAGATGCATCGTCAAGATATGGAGCTATGATTGAATTTTGCAACGTTGCCAATTTACTGCTTCATGTTCGTATTTTGCCATAAGAATTTTTGAAATGATGATTAGCGAAAAGTTATTGATGAAAATTGCAAAAAAATGTTTCGCTGAGTAGAATGACATAAAACGCGACATGATGTGAAGATCCATTGTCAGGATATGGAATTGTAATTGAATTTTGCGGCGTTGCCAATTTACTGTTTGTGTTCGTATTTTGTCATGAGAATTTTTGAAATGATGATTAACGACGTGCTATCAAAGAAAATTTCCAAAAATTGTTTCGCTGAGTGGAATAACATAAAACACGACATGATGCAACGATCCATTCTTAAGATGTGGAGGCTGTAATTGAATTTTGCGACGTTGCCAATTTACTGTTTCATGTTTTTATTTTGCAATAAGAATTTTTGAAATGATGATTAGCGACATGCCATTGAAGAAAATTGCAAAAAAATGTTTCGCTGAGTGGAATGACAGGAAGTGCGACAATTTGCGACGATGCATTGTCGAGATATGGAGCTGTACATATAAATACAAGTACGAGTACATTAATTACACATCAATTACATTTTCTGTATGCCATTTTTCACTGTTTTCGATATTTTTTTCTGTTCACTCAGTTCTCTTTCTACTTTTTTTCTAGTTTTCAGCTGACGAAACCAACGTATGAAGTAACCATTCGGAACGCACTCCTGTGAGCACTTTGTAAACATGACGTTGGTTGTTTTTATTCGGAAATTGATCGAATATCCTCGATGGCAATCAACCCATAATTCTTTTCGTAAGATGGAATTAATCTGGAGTATTTCAAAATCATAGAAAACTATTTTTCGCATAGCTGAATGGAAACCAGATGAGTTTCAGGGATTGGGGAATTAAGCTCGGGCTCATGGAACAATGCATATTGCGACGTGTAACGACGACAAATCCAATTACTCGAGCCGATTGTACGATCTGACGACGTGACGATGAAATTTTACGACTTCGGGTAAATTTGTCATTGATCTCGTCGGCGAACTGACACGAGGAATATTTCATATCGATAAAAGCTCGCTTTTAAAAAGCATACGTCGAGCGGGCGATAATTTACGGTTATGCGCTAGCATACGCGAACCATCAGACATTGATGACTTTGACGGACGTCGCGGTCGACGGCGGTCCTTTGGGCGAAAAAATAAAACCGAAATATAAAAATCAACCCGAAAAACGTGTTTCGCTCATAATTTCACGAGGCGGCGTCGCGAACGACGGATAAACGTCGTTAAATTCGTTTCAAACAATCGAATCGGTACCGCATAAAAGTGACACTCGCATTCTTGATTTTATAACTACGGCGATAACGATACGAAGTGGAGGGGATTAATCGGGAGTCGATATTCGTGTATATGGGAAACGAGAAAAATTATTTTTATACTCGAAAAACATTAAAGCAAGAGGGATGTAGCTGGTACATAAAGGAAAGCCGAAATTTCGCATCCTTTCTCAATTCGCATCAAGGGTACGTCGACGTTAATGAACTAATAAACAAGATTGACCTTTTTGACGATATCGTTGGATGGACGCGGAGGGGCAAGCTCATTGTTATTTCCGCGAATACACGAAACAACGGAAACATTGCATGGACGCGTGCATGTTTAAAACGTTTGTTTCGCATTTTAAGGGACGAAACGGGCGGAAAAGGGGTGTCGCGCAATAACAATACGTATTTGTATATTGCACCGAAAAGCAAACGAAAGGGTGACGGACGATATGTAAAATGTTACTTGGAAATTGCCAAAGCGCAGGAGGGCTAGGAGGGCTAGTGAATTTCAAAAGATGATAGATGCAGCTCTTGGTGTTTCTGTAGATATTGAAGTGTTCTTTCGGCATGTCATAAACATAGTACCTCTTGTCTTCGTCGCGTGTAATTTAATCGAGTATTTGCATTTTCAGCCTTTACCAAAACAGCTTCTAGTGTTCTTCGAGGCGGAGTTGGCGTTTGCATTTTTTCCTCGAGTTCTGAGATTAAACGAAGCGTTTAATTAAATCGAAGGTGGGCATGTGGTTTTGCAATGAGGTAAAATAAACGCTTCATTGTGATTGGAGACCTTTGAGTATAAGAATTTTATTTGTTTTAATAATACATTACGTTATTGAATGACTTTAACAGCGTAGATCAAAGGATTTAAAAAAATCGAATTAAAAAATTATTATAGGACGTGCGACCTAGCTAACGACAGTAGAAGAGGGTATTATAAAAGACCCCATTTTTCGACCTCCCTCTATCATATTTGTACGCTTAATCAATTCGCTGTCAATATTCGATGGCAAATATACATTAATATAATTAACCGCGAAGAACTAATATCGATGGATAAATATTTGATTAGAGTGATTTTTCTCCATTCTGATTCCACGTTGTGAGAATTGATTGAGATTTTTGGGAATTTTTCATTTTTATTTTTAATTAAGATTATTCATTACAAATAATGTTTTGTTTTATTAATTTAAAAAAAAGAAATGAGAATGTTATAAACAACAATTGAGATGTGAAAATTGACTGTTTTTCAGTGAAAATTTTTTTCTTAGGAAAAAAGAGAGTGATGGACTATAATTTCGATGAAATATCTCCACAGTGCCTATTTACCACTTCAATTTCATTTCCCACTCTTGTAGCTCTTCGGGGTCATCGACCGATGCCTTCGTAATCAAAGTTTCAATCCATAGGCCTCTTACGTAAATTTGAACATTTTTCTTGATTATTTCATTATATTGTTGAAGATATTGTTGAAGATGAAAATGAAAACCAAGGGATTAACAGGAGTGACAACTAGGAGACTTACAAGGGAACCTTCTCAGGTCGCACTCTCAGAATTCAATAAAACTTGGCAGGACCGAAGTTCACCTAAAAAAAACCTCGAAGTCAATTAACTGCTGAATTTCATTTTTTGATTTTTTACGAAATTTTTAGCTCCTCCAAGAAATGGTTTTTTGTCAATACCTGGCCAACCGTTGATCCTATCGAAATTCTGAAAGCGCATTAACGATAGAAAATTTAATTTCCTACAATTTTATATGTACATTTTATTCCGTAGCGTACTTCGTTTTCGTGTTATCGAGCAAAAACTTCTAGAAAACGGTATTGTGCGATTTCAATTACGCGAGACGCGAATTTGCGCGGAACATACGCGGTAGTGATTAGTCGTCGCGCATTATTGGAATCGCATGCAACTGCCATTAAGTTTTTGCTCGATAATTCAAAAACGAAGTATGCTACGAAATAAAGTATACATATCAAATTGTAGGAAATTAAATTTTCCATCGTTTATGTGTTTTCAGAATTTCGATAGGATCAACGATTGGCCAGGTATTGGTGAAAAACCAACTTTAGGTGGAGGTAGAAATTCGAAATTTAAAAATTCGTAAAAATCGAATCATGAAATTCATCAGCTAAAAACTTGGCTTTGAGGTATTTTTTATGTAAACTTCGATCCTGGCAAGTTTCATCGAATTCTGAGAGTGCGACCTGGGAAGGTTCCCTTGTTAGCTCATCTTCGGTGGTCGTATAATATTGTGCTTTCAATTTTCAAAAATTCGCAAAAAATCGAAAAGTGAACTTGAGCTGGCGAAATTTCGGTTTTGGGGATTTTTGACATGCCCTTTTCAAAAATTCCACCCTCGTTCAAATTTGAGCCACCTATCTGAACTTTCGATCGGAGAAGAAATTTTTTCTCATGTAATAAATTAATTTAAAATATAAATGTTCGATAGAAATTTTGTCCCGGTAGCGATGTTTTTTTCACTAATTCTACTACACTGCAAAAAATATTCACGAACCGGTTAAAAACGGTGAATTATTTAACGACGGAATTAACGACGAAGCTTCCCTTTGTACGGAGTTAATTTAAATTATAAAAAATTTCGCATAAAGGAAACGCGCTTAGAGCTTTCGACGAGCAGGCCCCGCGAAATATTTTCCAACATTATACATGTCGTTTTGCAACCGTGTATCAAGGCTCGTTTCGCTTTTCTAATTATAACGTTTTACAGACGGATGCACATACGTGTGTATTATTCGATACGGCGTAATATTAGAGAGATATAAGAGGATGTCTTTATGATTAAATGATTCTCAAAGTGTCGATTTATTCGCAACGGCGTAAAGAAGGTAAAAACCGAGTACGAAGGCGGGTGAACTCGCATTATTCGTTCTAAGTACATCGTACAAATACTGGCGCGCGTCGTATGTAAAAAACAATGCTCATTTGAAGTGTATATATATTAGCGAGCTGCATTCGAAATGTAGGTACTCGACGTTATAGAGTACGACGAAGAATAATAGTCTGCGGATATGTACAGCATTCATTAATCGACCGCTGTCAGTCGATTCTCAAGTGGTACGAATAAAAGCATTGAATCGGTTTAACCATAAATGGTAAATTTTTTTCAATGGTGGCCAGAAGCAGTGCAGCGCATTTGTATTCGCCTGATGAGTACTGTATTTATGGTGCCAGATTTTGAGAAACTACAAGCAATATCTCACGTTACTCAAATTCTCTGAGACCCTTTTAAAAGGCGCCTTGATTAAAAGAAGCCTTTTACATAATTAAAACGAATAAGGCATGTGTGAATACTTCATCTATATAGTTAAGACATTGTTTTTCCCTTTTTCCACAAATATACGCTCGAGATGAGTCCTCTTACAATGCGGAAATTACTTCATTATACGCTTTTACACTTCGTACGCGAAAAGTTACCAAATACGAGCTTTCGTCGCGTAAACGAGAAAGTTATTTAAGAGGTTTTTTGTACATGTTTGCGCGCGGTTAACGCTTCGTTGCGTTTAAATACCAAACGCTCATTTCGAGGTTTCGTTTATCCTCGTGTGGTATTATTTTTGGTAATTGTGTGGAAATTTTTCCGAGGGAGGTTGGGGTATTAAGATGTGTTTTTTGCATCGAGTTTTATTAGGGTTTGTCGAAGGGGTGGTTGGTGGATCGGAGATGGTGCTTTGGTGATGCAGAGATGTCTTGGGAAGGTGATGATTTGTTGGAGATCTGTTTGGTTGTGTGTTGGGTATTATTAGGACGTGTCGAAGGAGAGAGGATGTTGAAGATGGTCCTGCTAGTAGCATGGAGATGTACTGGAAAGGTCATGATGATTTGTTGGTCAGTGTATTTGGTTGTGGGTTGAGTTGTATTAGGGCTTCTTGCAGCAAAGGCTGGAAAATGTCGGAGATGGTGCTTTTGGTGGCATGGAGAGGTCGGCTGTTCCGAAGTGATCCAACTACTGAGCTACATTTAGACAAGAGTTGGATTTTTGGAAAGAAATGGTCGAAAAACCCCCTTAACCAAAATTTTAATAAATCAAGGTATTTTTTTGAATTTTTGGAAAATTTTTGAAATTAAAAAAATTGAGATTTTTACCAAAATTATGATTTTTTGTATTTCGAAAAATGGGTTTCATATTTATAAAATGGTTAAAAATTGGATAAATTGTATTTTTCTATTAATTTGAATATTCTGAATTCAAATTTCGGGGTTTCAAATTGTTCTGGAGACTCCGGCGTAATTTCCATTTCTTCCAGGATTTTCAAAATACCCTTAAAATTACCCTTATCAAATTGGACAACTAGGAACAAATTTGTATTTTTCCATTCTCCTTCTATTTTTCTTACTAATATTTTCAATGCTTCAAAACTTGTTTCTCATTTATCTCTTAATGAATTTACGCACTTTCTCATGTAATTTGATAATCCAATTATAAATATATCGTGTTTACTTTTACCAAATCATAAATGCTTCCAGGAACGTTGAGGTGGTCACCTAAAAAGTTAATTTAAGCTGTTTGATCACACGAGGACGATTTTAGATGCATTTTGTAAAGCATGAAAAAAATTGATGCTTTTGCTGGAGCCCTTTAGAACGACTTGAAAACGCGAAATTTAGATGAGGGACTCTGAATTGAAGGAAAGCCGCATTTTACACAATTTTCAAGCTCATCAGCTTCACCTCTGCTCAGTGGCGTAGCCAGGGGGGCAAAGGGGGCAATTGCCCCCCCATGGCCTTTTATTGTTTGTTTCGACGTATCGTAGTTTGTTTATAAATTGAAGGAATAGGTAAATTAATCGTTTGCAATTTCTGGTTTCCCACTAATTAAAAAAAATTTTGACTACCTGGACTCGTTTTGCCCCCCCCCCTTGCCAAAATCTTGGCTACGCCACTGCCTCTGCTTCTATTTGTTTATTCGTACCTCGTATTTTTATTTTATTCGATATTGTCGATTTTCAGAAATTCGCCAAAAATCAGAAAAAATTAGGATTTCGACACGCCCTTCACCCCTTGCACCATAGATTTGCTTTACCTCATGCACAATTTCATTCGACATCATGTCCAACCCGCGAGAATTACCGAAAACCCACGAAGTACGGCTCGGTAATTGTTACACCCGCAAGAAAAACACGGTAAAATTCAGGAAATTAATTAGATAAAACTTAACCCTCGTTTATCAAGCTTTCATTCGATTTGCATTTTTGAGAAACCTGCTTCTCGCGAGTATTCCTCAAGCTACATTCGATACCGGAGTTTTTCCATTATCAGCCGCGTAATTAACTTATTCAAAATGAAATACAATTTTAAAAGTCTTTCGTTTTAATAATAATAACATTATGATTTAATTAAAAACTTGGTTAACGAGCTTTCGCCACGTACATTCACCGGTATATTGTAAAACTTTCGCAACATTGAAAGTGCTTTTCGCCAAATGGAAATTTCCTTCGAGCATTTAAGAAACATCGCTTTTCACCGTTTCTCGTTGCATAAAGTAAGAATAATTAGCGACTTAACGAGAACACAATAACGTTACATTTTGGAGATGCTTTCGTTATGTAATTTAAAGTATAATTCTACGCTTTGTTTTTCTAATCATAATATTTTGTATTGGAAACTCGATTATATGGAATAACAAAAAGATACAGGATGTTCGACAAATTCCACCAGCATTGTAGCCAAATTAACGCGTTATTTTTCGAGAAATATTTCACTAGACCACTTAGACCTGTCGAGAAAAATATTCCTCGTTAATTAGTAATTTCCCAAGGTACAGGGAGTTTTCATCAAAGGGTGAAAAAAATTGCCTAATCTATAAAACATACAAATCAGCGATGACGTTTAGAAACACTCGAAGACGTCAATATTGCAGCATTTATTATTTACTCGGGCATTTCAAATCTTCATAAAGCTCTCGATGACGCTTAACAAAGGAAATTAAACGAAGCGAAAATTTCATCCATGCTTAAACACGTCATTCAACGAGGAAGCCCAAAGAAAAACCCACGTTGGAAAATAAAACAAAGCGGGGAAAAAAAAACCAAATCTGATTTTATGTTTTGATTTTTAAGGGCGAGATAATGAAGTAGCCCCGGCCAAGAAGTAGGAATTGATACCCAGAAACATAAAAAAGTAGCGAAACGCCAGGAAGTGGTTAAAACGCCACGTGGCCGGTTTATAATACTGAAATTTCACATAACTAAGGCGGCTGTCAATCAAACGATAATTTGTGAAACGAGATGATAGTTTTTTGTATTTTGCAGTCGGTCTCGCTTCGAACACCCCAGCGAGGGTAAAAATTGATTGTTTTTTGTGCTATTTTGTGCGATCTTCATGGTATTGTGTTTATGTATACGTGGTGATAATATATACATGGTTGTGTTATTGTACCGTAGCTTCGTATTTGTCGTGCCTTTCGTCTTAGGATCGGGATTTAGTATGCAAATTTGCTCGTGTATTGGGTGGTATTTCTTTGCTACGCGTCTTATTTTTTTCATTCTTTTAGCCCGTCGGGGGAATGTACATTGAATATGATTACAGCGGTATCGGTGTAATTCTTACAGGGGCATGGGTTGTGAGCCTTTGAACTGATTTTTTTGTTGGTGAAAAATGTTGCGGACGTATCGTAGAGAAATCTTTAGGGTACAGGGCTCCCGCTCTTGGGAGCTACATAATATCCACAAGTTCGTAGGGGGATCGAATCCACAAGGAAATTGTGAGGGATCTAACCCGAAGCATTTAACAGGGAGGGATAATAAAAATGATTGGAAAGACATTAATTTTAAAATTAACAAATTAAATTGAAAAAAATTTTTGCACGTAAGTTTTTTCCCACATTTTTTCACTTTTCGAGATATCAAAGAAAAAGTAACTTTTGGCTGATGCATTTTCCAAACAACAAAGAGCTCCAAGAGCCTATTGAAAATTTAGAAATTTGTTCAAAACGATTACATTAATGAAAAATTTGGTTAAAATTTAAAGAAAAAAAAAACATTAAAATGTTGTTGATACCAATTGAAATTGATGAAAATTAGTTTGAAATTGCACAAAAACAGTTAAAATGCTGTCAGATTAATTTACAATTGGTTAAAAATTGTTTAAAATTGCTTAAAATTGTCAACGTTTTGTTACAACAGTTTAGAATCTACCAAAATTTGTTTTAAAATGGCGTAAAACTGTCAAAATGTAGCTAAAATTGTAAAATTGTACAAAAACTGTTAAAATGTTGTCGAAATGGTTTAGAAATGATCACATTTTTTTTAAATTGTTTAAAATTGCCAAAATATTGTTAAAATTGTTTAAAATTGTTTAATATTTGCTCGAAGTCACGCAAAATTGTCAAAATGTTGTTAAAATTGTTCAAAATTGATCAAAATTTGTTTGAAATTGATAAAAACCGTTGAAATCTTGTTACAATGATTTGGAATTGGATCAAAATTTGTTTAAAATTGCATAAAATTGCTCAAAAACTGTTAAAATTCAGTCGAATTGGTTTAGAAATGATCAAAATTAGTTTAAATTTACTTAAAATCCTACAAAATTGTCAAAATTTTGTTAAAATTGTTCAAAATTGATCAAAATTTGTTTGAAATTGATAAAAACCGTTGAAATCTTGTTAAAATGATTTGGAATTGGATCAAAATTTGTTTAAAATTGCATAAAATTGCTCAAAAACTGTTAAAATTCAGTCGAATTGGTTTAGAAATGATCAAAATTAGTTTAAATTTACTTAAAATCCTACAAAATTGTCAAAATTTTGTTAAAATTGTTCAAAATTGATCAAAATTTGTTTGAAATTGATAAAAACCGTTGAAATCTTGTTAAAATGATTTGGAATTGGATCAAAATTTGTTTAAAATTGCATAAAATTGCTCAAAAACTGTTAAAATTCAGTCGAATTGGTTTAGAAATGATCAAAATTAGTTTAAATTTACTTAAAATCCTACAAAATTGTCAAAATTTTGTTAAAATTGTTTAAAATTGATCAAAATTTGTTTGAAATTGATAAAAACCGTTGAAATGTTGTTAAAATGGTTTGGAATTTATCAAAATTTGTTACAATTGCATAAAATTGCTCAAAAACTGTTAAAATTTAGTCGAATTGGTTTAGAAATGATCAAAATTAGTTTAAATTTACTTAAAATCCTACAAAATTGTCAACATTTTGTTAAAATGGTTTAAAATTGGTCAAAGTTTGTTTAAAATTTGCTTAAAATTACGCAAAATTGTAAAAATGTTGTAAAAATTGTTTCAAATTGGTCTAAATTTGTTTGAAATTGCATAAATGCCGTTAAAATGGTTTGCAATTTATGAAAATTTATTTAAAATTGTTCAATATTTGCTTAAAACTGCACAAAAGTTGTGAAAAAACATTTAATTTTTCACCAATTTACTCGTTTCGCACAACTTTTGTGCAATTTTAAGCAA
The DNA here is from genome assembly GCA_003261595.1 of Maconellicoccus hirsutus. Taxonomy (NCBI): domain Eukaryota; kingdom Metazoa; phylum Arthropoda; class Insecta; order Hemiptera; family Pseudococcidae; genus Maconellicoccus; species Maconellicoccus hirsutus. The sequence continues at coordinate 19,052 of QBDW01004778.1, forward strand.
ATTTTGATCAATTTTGCACAATTTTAACAACGTTTTGACAATTTTGCGTAATTTTGAGCAAATATTGAATAATTTTAAACAGTTTTAAATAAATTTTTATTAATTTTAAATTATTGCAACAAAATTTCAACAGTTTTGAAGCAGTTTAATTAAATTTTTATGGATTTTAAACAGTTTTAACAACATTTTGAGAGTTTTGTGTAATTTTAAACAACTATTAACCAATTTGAAACCATTTTAATAACATTTTAGTAGTTTTTATGAAATTTCAAATCAATTTTGATAGATTTTAAACAAATTTACCAATATTTTGACAATTTTGCGTAATTTTAAGCAATTTTAAATGAACTTTTATCAATTTTTGATTATTACAACATTTCAACAGTTTCAATGTAGTTCAAATAAATTTTGATAGATTTCAAACAAATTTAACAATATTATAACAGTTTTTATGAAATCTCAAATGACTTTTGATCAATAATTTTAAACACTTAATTACATTTTGATAATTTTACACAATTTCAAGCAATTTTAAGTTTATTTTGATCTGTTTTGAACTAATTTATCAACATTTTGACAAATTGTAACAATTCTAAACAAATATTATACAATTTTGTACTATTTAACATCACTGTGGCAATTTTTGTACAATTTTGGTCAAATTTCTCATCAATTTGATCGTTTTGTTCAGTTGTTATGCATTTTGAAGAAATATTGAACAACATTTTAACGATTTTGTGTAATTTTAAACAATTTTAATCAATTTAAAACACTTCGCGTAGGAATAAATAAACAAAAATCGAATTTGTTTGAAAATTTTGTACAACCCTTGAAACGAGTTAACGATGAGAATCAATTTGAAAAAATGGACGAAGAATTTTCCGAATGCACATTTCCGTCTTGTTCTGCAACGCGATGAACCATCATGTACCATTTCCCAAACTCGACGTCATTTCGGAGCCGATTTTCCACAATGAACACGAAACCCTCGCGTTGTAAAATTTCATTAGGAGCATTGAAAACGCAGATAAGGCGCTTTTACAGCGCGTCAAGTCGTTTCAAAAATGACTCCGAGTACTCGACGTTAGCGTAGATTGAACGATAGGAGCTTTTTTTTAATTACAATTAACCAAAATATTTACACGTTTATCGAGTTAACGAGTCTGCACGGCGGTGTATTGGGTAAAACAAACGTCTTCATTGTGATCCTCTCCTGTGTGCGTTATCTCGCCGAATCTAAACATAATGGCAAAGCTGTGTTTGGTGTTGATTACCGGAGTACGCGAAAGACAATATTTTGAATTAATTTACTAGTTTTAATTATTACTCGAGGTTTTCGTATCATTTGAGATGCCTATGTGGAGTAAAAAGCGATCAAGGGTGGAATGGCGTTCGCGACGTAACAACGTCGTTAGCACGTCATTAGCACGACACGAAGACAGGGATGAAGACATGTCACCATTATGCAACTGTGTTTAAACTTTTATAAGGTAATTAAGTTTTACGTGTGTTGTGGCTACATGAGTCGAAACGCCTAGATTTTTGACAATTGCGTAACAACTCCGCCAAACGTATAAATCAAAGAATCCCTTTTTTCAAATCCCTTTCGCTTAGGAACGCCTTGCGTTAAAAAACCATGTACAGTCGTAATTCCTTCTACATTTTCATTTAATATTTTCGCCATAAATCCGAAACTCGCGTAAGATTTATTAACGATAAATCATCGAGCGTTTATACACCGACGAACATTTAATAAATAAAAGATAAAAACCGAGGTGGATTTTTTACATTACGATAAAGAACGAAACAAAAAGTTAGAGCACGCATCGATGGGCCGAGGTAGTTTTTCATGCGGATGCTGAAATATCGTCGCGTTTGGCGTTTCGGAAGAAGTACCTTGTTCGTGGGATATGCAACTCATATAACTTGTTTCGACGAAAGTAGGAAAATGACTGAAGAGGCTTTTGTCGGTGACCTCGTTGACATTGAGATTTCGCGAATCGTTGCGGAAATTAATTATTAAAAAAATGGTAAAAAGACCGAAAAATGGAATTCTCGAGTGCTCGAGTAACGTGGAATGCGAAAAAGTCAGCTTTTTCACGTCGAGCACCTATTGAAATACTGATCTTGAATTCGTACTTGTTTTTTTCACGAGTACGCGACCTTTGTTGTACGACGCTTTTGAGAATTGACATTGACCCTTTTAACATTGGCGAAGTGTCGCGGGAAATGGGGAAATACATTAGAAGGTACTCGAAACTAGTGAACTAGATATGCTGAATTTTTTCCTAGATTTATCGTTTAAAAAGGTTGCAAAAATGGGTTCATGTGTTTGAAAATTCAAGGTGTGTTTGTTCGGTGTGTTGATATTGTATGAAAATATACACCGATGAGAGTTTATAGTATTGTAATTAATTATTACGAAACGAATAGCCATGCGAGATTTTAACTTCAATGGGTTGTTATGGGTGTGACGACGGAAAAGTTGTTAAAAAAGTGTTATGTATAATCGCATCATGTACCAACATTATTCGTAGACGTGTTAAATTTTACACGTAATGATTAATTGATTCTTAACACGTCCGTGGAATTATGTATTCTATTAGGAGCGCGTATATCTATGGTACACGAGTTCGGCCGTGTAATAATATTCAAATATTCTATTATGGAGTTTTCGCTTCACCCTGTAATGTAAACAAGCGTGCAGTTGGCGCGAAACTCATTCTTTTCGAATTCAAATGCGAGCTGGATATGTGCACGTTGCGTCTGCTCGAGTATACACGATGCAGTTGTAACAGGAGTTGAAAGAATTGACGGGTTACAAATGACCTCAGGTGAGGTGTGATTTGAAAGATCGTTTGGATGAGATTTTGGTGGATTGTAGGAAATTTATGAGGTGATATTGGTGATCCTTATTTTGGTTAGTATTTTTTATAAATTATTTCTTCGACATTTTTCGGACACCCGTTGACCATATTGATACTGGTTCACTATGACACTCTGAAGTAAATTTAAATGACACAACATGCACGATATGAAATTGACAACGTCGAAAAATAACCTAAAAGCCATGATTTTATTGATGGAAAACAGTTGAAGCAGTTGAAACGGTCAACATCTCCCGGAAGAGCTCATCTACAGTACTCGTCTCATTTCCATGCCAAAAAAACGACCCTCTATGTTGATTTAAATGCGATTGTAGGTTTAGTCAACCCATCAATTGCTGCCCTACGAATGACGAACAATGAAACCAGGCGTTTCAAGGTCAAAAAAATGAAAGAAATTGTCGCAAGAATCAGCACTGACTCCCCCACCACTTTATCCATACCCTTCGCCCTCGACCCTCACGCATTCATGCAACGTAACTAAAAATAATATTAAAGCCATTTTGGCTCGAGTTAGAAAAAAAAATTATCATGAATTTAGCAGTGTCACGAATGCGATGATGTGTCACGAATCATGTCAATTGATGATCGTGTACGTAACTATGTATCACTAAACGATCATGATTCAAGTGACGAAGTTACATACATTTATGCTTGAGGTCTTTGTTGATGCATTTTTTACATGCATGATACCCGGAAGAGTATCATGTAAAATACCCAACGAAGGCGTTGAAAATGTCATGAATCGAGAAGTGCAACCATGATAGAGTTATCATGAAGTTTGTGAATTCGACAGTATCACGAATCAGTGATAATGTGTCATGGATCGTGTCAATCGACGATCACGGTTTTTAAACTACGTAACACGAAAAGGTCATGAGTCACATGACGAAGCTATGCGCATGCCCACTTGATATCTTTGTTGATACGTTATACTCTCGGGTCATGTAAATTATCTAACAAATTATTGAGAGTGTCATGAATCTTATCATGTGATCACGACTATTAAAGTGACGAAAAAACAATCATGGTGTGTGTATCAAATTTCATGATTCGTTCTTGTAGCAACTTCAAGTGGCATTTGAAAAATTATCAATTAGTTGTACCAGTTGAATTATCATGAATATTTGGCATAAATGATGGTTCATTTTTGTCATGTCATGTAATGGTGTTACGTTGTAGATGTTCTGAGTGTTACGAAAGTCATGAAATAATGATTCATGCTATGAAACTGATCGAGTAATCATGAAAGTAACTCGAGCCTTGACTTTGTCCTTGAAATTGGCGAGCTCGGTTTACAAGAGAATTGACTAGGCGTGGAAGTCATGACGTTCGTATGAAATCAAGAAAATGATTGATACAGTAAAGTGATGAAAATATTCATGATAACGCTGCAGAAGACATGTACAATCTTATTTGGTTATCGTGAAATATCGACGCTAATTTCCTTTCAACTAGGAAATAATCACGAAGTAGCTATTGCTTCGTGATGCTGTTGAAGCAGTGATAATTTGTCTTCTAAAAAGTGATTTCGTGAAAGAAGCGGGGACGAGGGGATTGAAAAGTTGGTCATGTTGAGATTATGATTTTGTTTTCAACTAGAAAAAACACTCATCAGTCACTGGATTTCCGGAGCATCTTGAAGTATGTTTCTTCAAATTTTGAACCGAATTTCGAATTCAACGTGGATTGCATAAATTCCTAGTAACTCAAAATGCCTCTGCCATTTTGCACAAATTTCAATATTACGCATAATTAAACTACAGATTTTTGAAACTCTCTCCATCGAGTAGAAATTTGTTGAAAGTACTTGGTCTTTTTGTACGAAACTCGACATATTTTTCGACAAATATTTGAAAAATGTTCCCCTCGAAAGATTTACTATCTCGAATTAAGTACTTCAGGTCGCGTCGATAATTTATTAACACCTTGAGCGAATTAAAATACATACGAGATAAAAAGAAATTAAAAGTAGTCCTTTTTTCATCGTTTTAAATATTTTCCATCCGTTCAAACATCCCGAAGCTATTTATTTAAAACATTCGACACCGCAGAAAAAAAATGTAAAAAACTCAACTTGTGGTTACTAATCTAGTTTTGTTTTTCATTATGCAGGTGACACTTTCACCGAGCGACAGTTGCGTATACAAATTAATGGTTCGGTGAAGAAATTTTCCATTTATGTTTTTTTTTTTCTTAATTTTCTTCGAGTACTTGATCTGGTGTGCAAGTTGTGCAGAAGGATGATGAAGAGAGGAGGGGAGGGATTACATGAAAAGACCAATGAATACAGAATAGGCAACCAAAACGATAAATCTGTTGCATCGTTGTATATCTATCTCCTATTCACTTTTATATGATTAATTCGGAGAAAATTACCATCTCGAGGTATGAAATAACATCAACAAAATAAATCTCATCGAATAAACATCGAAATCGAAATGGAATTACAAAAGGATACAGCACAGAGTCAATACCCTACGAATACAACTTTGATGAAAAATTTCAAATTCCTTCGGAATTGCTTTTCCCGACGGAACTTTCACTGCGAACTTTATCTCGTCTGTGATCAAAAACAAACACCCTGAAATCCTCGAATCTTCAACTATCACGTAATTAATACGAGATTACATTTTATCTGAGGAGACGATCTATGACGGAGCAAGACATAGGCCATATTGTTGGTAAAATTATGTCAGACAACCTCAAAGCTCTTCGCTTATTAAGGCTCCAGCTCGGATGATTTATTAAAAACTAGTTCTCCGTGGATGAACGCAATTCGGTGCAGATTACTTGGATGGAGAAAAGTGCTCGTTAAAGTCGATTAAAACATCAATATTTATCGACGCGTAGTAAGGTGTAAACCATCTACATATGCCAAAGGGGGCCATATATGTACTTTTAATAAACCTCGCGGGCTAATGACACGTACGTGTAAACATCGAGTGTGCGTGTGTTTGTGTAATGTGTGCAACGACCAGGACATCTCCAGCTGATATAGTACCATCTCTTGGGCACAGCCTCCGAAGTCAACGATCTTTGGTCGTTTTACCTCGTTGCACGTTGCATTTTTTTTTATTTACTTGTATTTCTCGTCATGATCGGTTTAACCGATATTTTCCTTTATTCGATTGTGTTTTAGCTTCTAGTAAGTCCAAGTTCTCGAAGTACGTAATCACAAGAAAATAATTCAGCTGTGGTTGCTTCGACATATGTAAATACAATTTTATCTGTAAAAAAAACCACCCCAAATCGTTAACTTTTTAACATAGAAATCTCGAGTATTTTTTCATCGTACTCGCGACGGATTTACGACCTAAGTCACTTTCAATTGCTAATGTTTCGTGTAATTAAAGGCGAACTACACGGACTAACGAAATAAGAAACTAATTTATTTAACTTTTCTCCTCCGTGTTGCTCGTCTTTCCACATTATACGATTTTTTTTCCACTACAAACTCGACTCTTTCGAATACATCGGTAATTTACGAGCGTCGAGTTGTAATTCAAGGTAAAACGACGCTCATTTGTATTTAGTTTTTCTTAGCACCTGAGCAGAAACGATAGGCGCCACATTAATAAAATATGATTATGTGAACGTTGACTGGACACTTACGCTGGAATTACAGGTCGATAAATATTTACGAATAATATCGAGATTTTTCTCGAATGTCGTACCATTTTACGTGTCTTTTTACTACGCAGTAGCATCGGCAAGTAGAAAGGAGCGCTTTGATGTGAGAGGATGAGAGTGGATTCCTTCCAAGGACCGGTTCCTGTTTGAAGTTTTTTCTTTTTGAGGTGTTTTTCCAAGTCTGATGTATGCGAGGTTGGAAATGGAGTTTGAGGGGTTTTATGACAGGAGCGTTGATGATTTGATATTTCGATGCTTCGGTGTTTCGATTTTGATGTTTTGATAATTTCATTCCAAATATTTTATTTTAATGTTTTGATTTTTGTTCAATGTTGATACTTCGATTGTGATATTTTTTTTTTTTATTTTTTTTATTTGATGTTCAACGTCAAAGGGTTATAAATAACATAAAGTGACTTAAAATATTTAAAAAGAAATTGAAAATTATTATTTAAAAATTAAATTAGATTGTCAAAGTTTTGATTCGATATTGCGATTTAATTTCATTTCGATATCGTTTCATCGCGATTTTCTGATTTTTATATTTTAATTTTGAAATTTTGATATTTTGAACATTTCGACTTTGATGAATTTTGATATCGATGTTTTGATTTTGACATTTTTATACTTTCAATATTAATATTTTTCAATTTTAATCTCGATATTTCAATGTTTTGACATTTTGATCTGATTTCAATACCAATATTTTGAAGGTTTTTTTAATATTTATCTTCGATTTTGATACTTCCACATCGATGTTTTGATGTTGATATTTTTAAAATCATTTTTTGATATTTTAATCTTGATATTTAGACATTTCAATGTTGATGTTTCGATCATACTATTTTTATTTTTTAGTATCAATATTTTTCAATGTTAATATTGATATTTTGAAACATTTTCCAACATTTTTACTTCGGTATTTTGATATTTTGATGTTGATATCGTGATATCACTGTTTTTGGACATTTCAATTTTGATATTTTAATCTCAATATTTTGACGTTAATGTTTCGGTTTAAAATTGTTATTTTTTCAATATTAATATTTTTCTATATTGATCTTGATATTTTGATATTTTTATTCTTTCAATATTAATAATTTTCTGTATTATTCTTGATATTTTGATACTTGATTTCAATGTTGATGTTTTGAATTTGATATTTTCATTCTTTCGGTATCAGTATTTTTCTATATTGATCTTGATATTTTGATAATTGATTTCGATATCGATGTTTTGAAACATTTTTCAACATTTTGATATTGACTTTTTGATTCTGACATTTTTATTCATTGAAAATTAATATTTATTATACAATTTAACACCATTTTTATTCATTTAATATGTTTTTTTTGAGGTGAAAAAACCACCCATCCACCTCTCTTCACTGGCCCCTCCCTTTTACCCCCTCCCCTCGATTTTTAAAACACCTGAAAATTTTTCACGTTTTAGAAGGCAATTTTTCAGTTTTTAACGCTTTTTGAGCATTACTTTGCATTAATAGGATAGTTTTCTAAATTAAGTACAGATAAAAATTTTGAAACCAACAATTTTGTCGTCGTATATTTAAAAAAAAAAATATTTTCATCATTTACATAAATGTTTTACCTAATGATGTCAAAATTATATATTTTTCAATAAAAATTTTGTAGTTTTTTCTAAATTTTTTGCTCTAAAATGATTTTTATGCTTTCAATAAAATCAATTATGTAGCTTCGTATAAATTTCATTCATTTCAACGTCTTCGTGAATCTGTGTACCGATGTTTTTCGATATTTAGTGTAAATATCTTGGATTTTTCGATATCGTGATAATCTGTATATTTCGATTATGTTATTTCGATTTCGACGTCTCATTTTTATGTTCACATTAATATCTCTCGCATGTTGAAACGACTTCAGCATCTTTTGTGAATGCATATCACACGAGATATGCAGCGATACTAACGATAAAACTGAGATAACGATGATAACGCCGAAATGTACATTTACGACGGAAAAAAACTACAAAAGAGAAGCTACGACGTCGAGACGCGCGTATGCGTCGAAATGGGTGCACGACTGCACGAAACGCAGATACGTTGAGGAAAAAAGAAAATATTCGGATGCATATTTATAGTACACAGACTCCGTTCGCGAAACCGAGTGTGGCGATGATTGCTAAAAAGCAAAGTACGGAGCCGGTTGCATCTTGAAATAAGACATACGTTTTCAATTAACGGCCATTAAAATACACAAATGCGATTTTAATTTCGCGATTGATTAAAATTTACGGCGGCGTTTACGGCGGCGACGTCCGTATATAGGCAACTTGTAAACAAATGTGAGCGATTGGTTATTTACCGTTGGCGCTTTTTTTCCTATTTTTTTGGTCGTATTAGCGCACGTGTGTTGTTTTTTCTTATGTATAAATCAAGTGGTGAAATATTTCTGGATGCATGTGTCATATGGAGAATCAGAGATACGGTAGCTGCAAGGAGCTCGAGCAACATTATACAGAAGTATATGGGTACGCGTGATCGTACGATAGAATTGGTAAACAAGTTGCTCGCTCTGCCGTGTGTGTACGCTGTGCAGCCATCTGACGTCACAGCAGGCCACGTGTTCGTTTTACTATAGGCTACGCACAGATCAAGGCCATTTTTACGAGCGAGTAAAAGAAAAAAAGATAATAGACGACGATAAGCTTAGAAACTAGTTGCGAGATGGTGTAGAGAAGGAGGTGTACTTGGTAGCGAGATACAGACTACAGAGATAGTATTTGGGGCGGTACTGCGAGCTTGTGTTAATTGCTCGGTAATTATATGGAAGAGATGAGCTCGAGTTGAACGTGATGGAAGCACTCCGGAGGTGGTTGGTGGCCTGGATATGGCAGGTTGTGAGTTGGGGTGCGTAAATCTACACCGAGATGTCGAAGATGTACCGAGAATTGACGTTGGTTTTAGGCTCTGTACTCAGTACTGACTTTAATGACTAAGCAGTTAATTGATTGCCATGATCCTTATTGCGCGTCTAGATCCATGAAGATGTAAGTGGCCAGACTCGTTTATGACATCAACTCCAAAGACATCCTGACTCTAGGATCTCAAGAGATATTACTCTCAATAAAGGAAACCAACTCTGAAGTCGTAGCCTGGTCATGTATACTTGAAAATCAACAGGTACACTCACAACTGCTGCAACTCTCCGGTGAACTCGAATCAGTTGTATCGTTCCTAACCTCTCCTTCAAGTTTTAAGGTTCTTATACTTTACTCGTTTTTTTTTTTCTTACCTCGCATCACCACGTCTTAGCGTACTTACTATTCCACATCTGGAACCAACGTCGTGATAGTATATTCCCCCGCATCACGCTGCTGCGAATTTACTCTATAAAACAAGTTATATTTTTTTCTTTCCTTTTCTCCACGAGGAGATGGAACACGATTGTACACTACTTGTTTTCTAGATTTACGTCTCGTTCGCGATGATTTAGGAAAAATTATGTATTATTTGATCGTCCAGAGGATAAACACCATAGTTGCTTAGAGCCTTGTTTCAATTTTTAAAGAGTTTGTTTACGATTGAAAAATAAATACAGATGTAGTGGGAATTAGAAAGCCTTATGTGGGATGTTCTTGCACAGAATATTGGCGATTTTCAATATTTTCATTAATTACTTGTGTTAGGATCAGAGTGTAGTTTCAGTAATTAAGATAGCCCAAAAATTGTCCATTTTGAGGACCAATGCTTGCTTCGTGGCGAAGACATCAACGGCAGAAGTTATTGAAACCAGACTCCGATGTTTTAAATTATTTTAAATATAATTTCTAATACAGTAATAATACGCTTAATTTACCAGATTACTGTACTTGATTTTGCTAGTTGTTTGTGGAAGACTATCGTGATAACATCGTTAAAATAATTTTTTAGAAAATTCAGAAAAATATCAAGTGCTGTAATTACTTTTCGATAAATTGAGTTATTCCTACGATATTGTCTCCTTCAAGGTCACGGATTTTCAAATTATCTACAAAGTTGAATACTCAAACTCGTTCCAAAAACGTCTAGACACAAAAGCGGAATAATAAAAATATATTATATAAAAAACAGAAAACCCTTCAGACATTTCGAGGAAAAGAAATAAAAGCCCTTTCTTCCCAAGACAACATCTTAAATAATATTGAAATAAAAATCTTTATAAAATAAAAACAGAACAACACTTTTGGTTTCGCGAGATTCATGATTATGGCGCTGGAATTGGGGTTAGTAATATTTGAACCGCATCTATTTTCGATACGTCCGGTATCAATCCGACGTCTTGAAACATTTGTTCTATCGAATCCGATTATGAGCGATTGGGAAGAGAACTTTATGCGCAGCGATAACAGAAAAGTCGCCGTAGAGATCACGTATTGTTTCAATAGAAGAATTCCAGTTTATGGTCATCATTGAGCGAAACTGTATCAGTTCGGCACTATTTCGCAAATTTTGTACTGGAGCAAAAAGAATATTGTACCATTTATTATATCGAGAGTCATTTCTCATTGGTCCGGGCAGAAATTTCTTCTCTAATTCTTCGATACGTGAGCGAACCCTTAAGATCAGTAAGGCGTTATCTCGTTCTGCCTGAAATCCAAGAAATTTAAAATAATGTTTACCAACACTCTGTAAATTGCGAAAACATTGTTCATCGAAAGCGAGGAATCGTACGAAATAAGCCGAATTTCTCAAGTATTGAGTAATCAACGAATATCGAACATCTACTATGTCTCGAAGGGAAGCAAAGAATACCTATTTCGTACACTATTCTAGCTTGTATGTCTCGTGCTCATACTTAAGAGGACGAATCTAATTTCGACATCGAGAATTTTTGCTTGTATTGAAAGTGGTCCGATCAGACCGTTTTCTTATCACATATGTACGTCAAGAAAAGTGAATCATGCATAGTTAGCGTCGCGCATATTACGAACGAATCGTATCTCGAAGATGATGACGTATGTGATAAGAAAAGCGTCCGATCGGACCACTTTGAAGGCGCGAAAAGAGGAACGAGTGCGTACTAAATACCCAAGTTGTTTAGAATTAAATAAGTTTTCTGTGTTGTCTCAATATTTCTTTCATTATAACTCTAATTTTCGAAATTTTTTTGAAAATTTCATTTTTATTCAGCTTGACCCTACAAAAGCATTCATATTTTTCAGGGTGAAAAACATACATGGGTGAATTTCACCCTTGTGTTTTTTTCGCATAATTTTCAAGTAAATACTGATTTTTTTTTTAATTTTGTAGTTTATAGTAAGGAATTTTTTGGTTTTTTCCTTATTTCCATCCCTCATGACCAAAATTTCAGCTCCCCTCTCTCCGCCGTTTTCGAGAAATTAATTTTTTTTTTTAAATTTACAATGGACGGAATTAATTGAAATTTTGCTACATGATGGACCCTCACAAAGGCCTTCCATAAAAAAATTAGCAACTCCCCACTCCCAGTTTTTCCCCTTCAAACGGGCGTTTTCGACTTCATTTATTTTTTTAAGTATCTGTATCACTTGGAAAAATTTTCAAACCTTGTTTTTTCGATGTATTTTTGACCCCTAAATGTCATATATTTTTTTCAAAATTTTGCCTCCCTGAGGTCGTGGTCAAAAATCACAAAACCGCGCGCGAGCGTGGGCCGAAACTTCCCACTACGCGGTAGCTCCTCGTTCACCGTTGCGCGCGGCTCCGCGTTACATTTGTAGTAACATGTCTACGCAGAAACGCGCGTAACTGTAAACGAGACGCTACAGCACAGTGAGAGGTACCGATTACGCGCGCGCGCTAAAGTTCATCATTAAATTTTTTTTTTCTCAAAATGTACTGATTTTTAGGTGATGGATCGTATAACATTTTTCGTTTGAAATAATTTCAAGATTATTTTTCAATTTTTTTGAGAGTCCAAAAAGTCGACTTTTGTACGTTATTTTTTGCCTTGTTTTGCTTTTTAAAAAAATCAACTTCTTATTCCTATCTTGTTTTCAAAAAAAAAATTAATTTCTTGAAAACGGAGAGGAGAGGGAGTTGAAATTTTGGTCATGAACGTTTCTCGATGGTACCCATCTGACATCCAATCATCAAAATCTGGATGCTGAGGCAGATCGCTTTTGCTTATCTGCCTATAGCCTTTGCTAAAAATTCGAATCTTGGGGATTAAATTTTCTAGCTCTACGATTTAAATTTAGGTCAAAATGGGCTATTCAAAAAGCTGGCCATATTTTTTGTTTTAATATTTTTTTCGTATTTGTTCAAATTTTCAAAGTTTTTTAACAATACGTTATTTTTATGTGGTATTTTATCCTTGAAAATG